>CM075869.1:5863500-6111000 GCA_038021265.1 Cyprinella venusta
GTAACGAGTGGTTATTTCAGTCAAAGTTGCTCTTCTATCAGCTTGAATCAGTCGGCCCATTCTCCTCTGACCTCTAGCATCAACGAGGCATTTTCGCCCACAGAACTGCCGCATACTGGATGTTTTTCCCTTTTCACACCATTCTTTGTAAACCCTAGAAATGGTTGTGTGTGAAAATCCCAGTAACTGAGCAGATTGTTAAATACTCGCACCAACAACCATGCCACGCTCAAAATTGCTTAAATCACCTTTGTTCCCATTCTGACATTCAGTTTGGAGTTCAGGAGATTGTCTTGACCAGGACCACACCCCTAAATGCATTGAAGAAACTGCCATGTGATTGGTTGATTAGATAATTGCATTAATGAGAAATTGAACAGGTGTTCCTAATAATCCTTTAGGGGAGTGTATATTCGAAACAAAAGATATAGATTGTACTAAATATCAGCTTGCTTATTTTGCTCAAGATAAGGATTTATTGAGTCCACATGTCATGTAAACAAGAACCTATGCTTCTAACCACAGGTCGAAAATTGTCGTACCAACCACACAACTTTGGGAATGTTCGTTGGAACTATCGCTGCATCCGAAAAAGCACACATCCCTATTATATAGTTTTCGAAAAACTGTAGACGAAAACTCTCATTTGGACCTTGAACCGTTTGGTTCCCATTGAAGTGCATTATATGGAGAAAATCCTGGAATGTTTTCATCAAAAACCTTAATTTCTTTTCGACTGAAGAAAGTAAGACATGGACATCTTGGATGACATGGGGGTGACTAAATTATCAGCAAAAGTTTTTTTTAAAAGTGAACTACTCCTTTAACTTAGCCCAGTTCATTCAATTAAATCAAAGTAAATTCGAAGTGCTCGTTTAGAAACGTGCAACGTTTTATTTTGTTTAAAGTTTTTGTTTGAAAGTCACAGCAAGCAACTCTTTTCTGAAAACATCAATGAAGACTGGAATTCCTCATGATACGACCCCTTTAAACCAAAGCACAACTTTACTGGCACACATTCTTTACTAATGGATGTGCCTCTCAGGTCATTCATTCTGAGTGCAGCAAATCAAGGCCGGAGCGGCATTAACTCTCTCCCACACTCTCCAGAATGCATGATATCATTCTTGGGCTCAAGAAGAGACCGGAGAAACCCTGCTGGATCTGAGCGCTCGCTCCCCATTCCCTTAATGTGTGTGTGTGTGTGTGTGTGTAAGGGTTCCATTTGCTGTGTCTTCCAGCCCCAAACCAGGGAATGATTATTAAAACAAAAATAATTGTTATAGAGCCCAAACTCGGAGACCATCAAAGGGTTGCTTGTGATTCGATTTGAGCTTTGCGAGAGGCTCTGGGCTTGTGGATTCGACAGATCTTATTGGGGCCTAATTTAAACGGGCCCCAGCGTGTCTGCCTGCCTCCCTTTGTTTACATGGCTGAAATCTGAAACAAATGTGAACATGATACTCCCCGTCCTCTGCGCAGCTCCGTTCAGCCTCTCTCGCACAGTTCGAAGCGTGTGTGTATTTACATCCATTGTGCCGTTTTGATTGCTGTGCTTGATCGTCAGTGTCTACAAATATACTCTTCAGCTCACTTGCAGACAGAATGCTTGCTGTATTTATACAATACCAGGAAAGCTAAAATCACCTCTGATGATCCTGACATCTCTGGAAGGAAAGATATGATGCCCTTTTTAGGAAAGTGCTAGTTTGAGAAGCAATATATTTTCTATTTTTTTTTAATCAAAATGAATAGGGGAAAAAAATTATTATATGTATAAATATATTATGCCAATAAAAAATGGGTCACACTTTAAAATGACTTTCATTAAAGACATTAATAAACAATATTATATTGTTAATGCATAATAAATCATTAGCTAATATACCTTCAAATAGTTAATAAGGTCCTAATTTCGTATATTTTACATATATCCTTATTTGAATGTATATATACTCTCAAAACAAAAAGCTACAAAACTGTCACTGGAGCTGTACCTTTTCAAAAGGTAAACTTTTGTCCATTTTAGTTGCTAATATGTACATTTTAAGTGTTAATATGTACATTTTATATGCTAATATGTACAGTTTAGGTGTTAATATGTATATTTTAGGTGCTGATATGTCCATTTTAGGTGCTGATATGTCCATTTTAGGTTGTAATATGTACATTTAGATACTAATATGTCTATTTCAGGAGCTAATATCTCCATTTTAGGTGGTAATATGTACATTTTAGGTACTAATATGTACATTTTAGGTGCTGATATGTACATTTTAGATACTAATATGTCTATTTCAGGAGCTAATATCTCCATTTTAGGTGGTAATATTTACATTTTATGTGGTATGTACATTTTAGGTACTAATATGTACATTTTAGGTGCTAATATGTCAATTTTAGGTGCTAATATGTACATTTTAGGTGCTGTTATGTACATTTTAAGTGGAAATATGTATATTTTAGGTGCTGATATGTACATTTCAGGAGCTAACATGTACATTTAAGTTGGTAATATGTACATTTTAGGTGGTAACATATTAGCACCTAAAATGTACATATCAGCACCTAAACTGGACATATTAGCACCTAAAATGTACATAGTACCTAAAATGTACATAACATTTTAGGTACTATGTACATTTTAGGTGCTAATATGTCAATTTCAGTAGCTAATATTTCCATTTTAGGTACTAATATGTACATTTTTAGTGTTAAATCATGTACATTTTAGGTGGTAATATGTCCGTTTCATGAGCTAATAGGTCCATTTTAGGTGGTAATATGTACATTGTAGGTGGTAATATGTACATTTTAGGTACTAATATGTGCATTTTAGGTGCTTTTGTACATTTTAGGTGCTAATACCACTAAGCAACCAATATGCAGCCAGTATACCTTTTGAAAAGGTACAGCCCCAGTGACAGTTTTGTTCCTTTTTTTTTTCTGAGAGTGCTGATCAGTTAAATATTATAATGTCTTTTTTTATGCTAAAAAAGAGTATATGTTAAAAAATATGTCATTAGAAATTATATAAATAAATTATGTGTTTTATTTATAATTTTATTATATTATATAAAATATATAATTCTATATAATTTATATTTATTTATTTCTAATTATCTTTTATATTATATATTCTAGTGGTTTGTTCACTGTAACCGTTAATCACACTTCTGACGAGCCAAATAAATGTGCAGGGAAGTCGTCCTGTCCGCTCTGTCCATCAGGAAGTGGACCGGTCTGCGTCGGGCCGCTGTGTGTCCATGTGTTGGTGGTCCGGCACGAGGAAGGCATTGTGGGACAGGGGCCCACAGTTTCCCCTCTGTCTCTATTCCGGGCACGGATATTCATGTCTCTTCCTCTGACGGTTCCTCTATCCCATGCCACATTTACATTTCCTTATTCTTTGTCCATCTGCCTTTGTTTTCTTTTCCACAAATGGCCTCTTTTTTCCCCCAGAGGCCTTTTCTGTTTTTGTTCTGAAAATGACTTCCTTCCTTCCTTTACAAGCGGGACCCCCTGAGGCCGAGCGGAGGTGTGTTTGACAGTCTCTCATCTCAGACTCAATGAGCTCCACACTGTTTCCTGTCATCTTGTGTCTAATAGCTTAAAAAAGCTTCATGCTCTTAAAAATAAAGGGTCTGTATTAGCATTGATAGTTCAGAAAAGAAACTTTAACATCTATGGAAACACTAAAAGTTCTTTATAGTGACGAAAGTTTTTTTAAAATTCATTTTGATATATTTTTATTTTTATGTGTCCGCAATGTGTGTACACAACAATCCCATTGTGATAAAAAAAATCCACTGTTTATTTCCCCCATAAATCTGAATCAGTGTCTCAAAATGACCCATACAATGTGTAACTCTTTTAGTTTATTCTTAACTTTTAGTTTATTCTTATTCTCTCTTTTAGTTTATTCTTATTCTTATTCAAGGCGACCTTGAGTGTCCAGAAAGGCGCCAAATAAATAAAATGTATTATTATTATTAACTAAAACACTTAGTTCTTTCAAAAATATATGTGCTCATTAATGTATACTTACTTCGTTCAAGTAATAAAGTTTTCTTGTGAGCGTATAATATGCCATTGAAAATATATACGGGTAAGGGGTTCTAATGTCGGTCACCATGTTGCCCCTCCATCTTGAAAGTACATTAGCCAAAGAGGGACATACCCGTTAATTCAAGCTTCGCCTTTCGCGTTTATGTTTGAGTTAACACTCATGGACGAGGTCGAACTGGAAGCCATGCTAATCTTGGGCTACACTGGCCACCGTAGGAGTTAAAACGAAATCGGAATAGAGAGGAACAGAAACTAATGGTCAACTTTTCACCGTTAGATGGGGGTAAAAATCACACAGTGTAGTTTTAAGGAATGTGCTCTAATATGATGTCACATTAGACAAGTCTCCGCCCACAACTGCTGATGGACTTTGCCCTATTCGCTTAATAGCCTATGAGCCCCTCCCCTAAATGAGCTGTACACAGTTCACAGTTCATGTTTATCTCCTCACCAGAGCATTTAGCAGCATTTAAGTAAGAAATATATTCTTATTAAAGCTATTAAAGTTATTCCATCAAGAGCAGAGAGTGATTTTCTGCTTTTCTTTTGTTATTTGATTCTTATAGACCATTTTGCAAGATGTAAACAACACTGGTCCAGAAGCACTTCCTGTTTCAGTTTTTTAACACTATATAAAAGCTGGGATAAAAAAATACAACCAACAGAACATAATAAAACTGAATCAAAAAGTTAAACGAACATCTTTAAGAAGTTTTCTTTACATGTGAAATAAAGAAAACAGTTACAAACTGAAACAGGAAGTGTTTCTGGACCAGTGCTGTTTACATCTTGTGAAATGGTCTATTAAAGGGTTAGTTCAACCAAAGTTGGCGTGAAATGGAGTTATGTTATTAATTAATTATGTCATTAACTAATACAAAGCTGAATAAAGTCGTAGTTGTTGTTATTTTTGGACCAAAATGTATTTCCGATGCTTCAAAACACTTTAACTAACCCTCTGATGTCACATGGACTACTTTGATGGTGTCTTTATTTCTTTTCAGGACAGTATACCATGCACACATTTTCAATGGAGGGACAGAAAGCTCTCGGACTAAATCTAAAATATCTTAAACTGTGTCAAGAAGATGAACGGAGGTCTGACTGGCTTGGGACGACTTGAGAGAGAGAGTCATTCATAACATAATTTTCATTTTTGAGTGAACTAACCCTTTAACAGCACAGCAGTACTGCATATTACTCTACTGTCACTTTAATACACAAATCTAATATACACATGTGATTTCCACTCGCAGTTTACATTCACGGACACAACCGACGGTGTTTATGCGAACTTTGTGTGTTTTTGACATGACTTTGTGTGTATTTGATAGTTTAAGTGCAATAACGTGAAAGAGAACTTAGTTTATTATTCAAGGGACGCACCGTCTGACGGCCAGCTTTCTGTGCACATGCTCAGTAACCCATATATCAGAAGTTTAGACTGATGTGGCTTTAAAACACATGCAGATAATAAACTTCCATGATGATGAAGAACTGTAATGTCACGCGAGAGTGACAACGATAGAGATGATAATCAAAACCAAACAGACATTTTAGTTTTTGGCAGAGTATCTGAGGCTCGAGATGTGAAGGCTCCGCCCTCTTCTGAATACGGGGGTGTTGTAATCGTTTGCTTTTAAATATATATGAAACAAAAATTAACATTTACAACATTCTGGGGACACCTGAAACTGGTAAAAATGGGTAGGTCCCCTTTAAGAACTGTTACTGTTCAAAAGGTTCTTCTGGTATTGCTTCAAAAACCTTTTAAAACAGTATTTTAAGAGTGTATTTACATCCTTTCTATTTGTTAAATTCTAGACCCTTTCTCCATTGCAGTCAACTATCTAAGATATGGACCACTGATTTTCACTCAAAAGTTTGGACACACATACTTAGTCTTTACTGTTACTATTTTCATCTTATAATGATATTAAAGTCCTTAAAACCACGGAATAACACAAATAAAAAAGGAATTACATAGTAACCACAAAGGATGTTACGTCTAATCTTATATTTGAGTTTATTTGAAAAGTTTTGTGTTTGTCGACAGTGAGCAGAGAGTGTCCTTGGGTCTGATCCGCCTCTGCTGTTGCCGTGGAGACCAGGAAACATCTGTGTGGAATTCCTGCAGCTCCACAGTGATCACCACATCAAAGAGCTTCAGTAATGAGCACACACACACACACACACACACCTCTCCAGGCTTACTCCCTCAATCACTCCACAAACCGCAGATACTCCATCCACCATTTGTCTTTCTTTCTTTCTTTCTTTCTTTCTTTCTTTCTTTCTTTCTTTCTTTCTTTCTTTCTTTCTTTCTTTCTTTCTTTCTTTCTTTCTTTCTTTCTTTCTTTCTTTCTTTCTTTCTTTCTTTCTATTCATCAAAATGTATCACCATTTCCAAAAAAAATAAAAAAAATGAAGCAGCACAACTGTTTTCAACATTGTTAATAATCAGAAATATTTTTTGAGCAGCAAATTTGCAAATTAGAATGATTTCTGAAGGATCATGTGACACTGAAGATGATGCTGAAATACATTAAAATAGAAAAGAGTTCTTTTAAAATATAATAATATTACTGTTTTAATTCAAAATCTTACCAACTTAAAACTGATTATATATCTGATATATATATATATATATATATATATATATATATATATATACATATAAATGGCTGGTTGTCAGTACAGATATATAGCAGATTTTAATAGCAGCACTGACTCGCTAATTCAGCAGAAAAGGCCAGTTACATTTACCAGTTCTTTAGTATTTGTATTATTATTATTATTTGCTCTAATAATACTAGTTGCTCTGTAAATAGAAATTAGTCTGGAAACCACAGCTGCCAATTTCTTTTTCTGTAAAAGCAATTGGATTTATTACTGGTGTATACTTGAGAAAACATTTATAATTTTGAGTTGTCATTTATAAATTTGTTTTTATTCCAATTAAACATAGGTGATTACATTCTCTTTTTAGTTTTTTTTTAAATTAGCATAAATAGAATTACAACAAATCTGCCACAATGTAAGCACTATATATGTGTGTGTACGTTTGCATAGTGTATGTCGTCTTTATTCGTTTTATTTTAATGTATTAACCTGCCATTTCAGTGTAGTTCACTGTAAAAAATATTGTTGATTTAACTGAAGTAACCTGAAGTAACCTTGCCTTAAAACTTTAAGTTCATTGAAATGGAAAAATATTGTTAAAACAATGAAGGAGATTGATTTAATCATCAGAAACTCAACATATTATGTGGTTTATGGTCTGAACCACATAAATTATTTAAGTTGATTTGACAAAATAAAAAAATGTGATTACAAATCACTTTTTTACACTGTAAAAAAATATTGTTGGTTTTGAAATTGAAAAAATTGAGTTAATACAATGAAGGAGATTGATTTAATAATGAGAAACTCAAAATATAATATTTTCTGAACCACATAAATGATCTAAGATGTTTTGACAGAAGAAAAACACGAACAAATCATGTTTTTTTACAGTGTAAACGTGCCTTAGCGAAATACAATACTGGTGTTAATCTTGAGACAAAACATGGAACTGGGATATTTTAAGTTGTTTTTAGTTGAAACTGCTCAAACATGCTCTTTATTCTGGGACTAGTCTGTGAAAACGGGATAGAGGTTGTGTAAATCCATGTCCTGTAGCGCCACCATGTGGTGGTTTCACAAACACGCATGACTCAAGCTAAAAGCAATTAACAATGAAATATAGCAAACGATTAGTCTATTATGAAATTATAGGGCAATATAAAATAATACTTTAGTATAATAGATGGCAAAACACTATTTTCCTGGGTTATTGGCAAAGGGAGGCATCTAATTATCTTTAAATCTGGCTGTAATTGTAGTTCTTGTCAACATAATAATTGGATTATTTTCCATCTGATTGTATATAACGATGTCTAAACTATGAGGACGATTTGACTTTTTTGCCCACTTGAAACCACATACGATATTCCATCAAAGTCTCGGGGATGAAATGTCAAGCTAAATCAGAGCAGAGTGTGTGGAAGAAAAAACACAGAGGAGCCGGTTAAACCAAACACACATTCATTTGGAATGAGTTACACTGAGGCTGTTGTCATTGGAGCACTCGAGGCTAGCCGTGTGTCTAATGTATAATTACACTGCGAGTTTCCCGCGGGCCAGTGAGGAACGGCTGGAAATATGTCGTTTGACTGGTTCCATGGCAACACTCGGGTCAGAGAGGACATATTTTTTGTTTAGGCCTTTTGAAGGAAGAAAAGAAGGCCGCTTTGAGAGGGGAACTGCCAGGAGACACAGCGTGCGATCTCATGAAGGAGGACTTCATTACGCTAGTGGAGTGGGCCGAACAGTAACAGTAACCTTTGAAACGAGCGTTAACCTTTGACTTTCTAATGCACCCTGGGCCTGTGTCTCTGCCATCTTGTGGAATGTGTCAGCACGAGGCGTTTCTGCTGTCTGTGCACTCGCTTGAACTACACATTGTAAAAAATAAAGATTCTAACGGCAGCTGTGGTTGCCAGAACTTTACCGTCAAAAATGGTAGCAATTTTATGTAGTCTACTTCATTAATGACACACTCAGGCCTGCATTCACAGACAGGGCTTAGATGAAGCCAATATAAGTTCAGTTATGACATTTAAGTAGCTTTTATAAACATGCCTTTGATAAAAACATTACTGATGTGCATCTTGAGACAAAACAATGGCACTGACACATTTTAAGATATATCAGTGCAAACTGCTTCAGTTAAAAATGCTCAAACATGTTTTTTTTGTGTGATTTTATCCCATTTTATCCCCATTCATGAAGAAAACAATTATTAAACAATTATAAAAAATTATATTATTCTGCAGTAGTTGGTGATGTTACTTTGTAAAGAAAAACAACGCGCCTATAGACTGAACATGTATTTTGCATGTACATGATGTCACAGTTTTCACAAATACGTGTTTTTGTAGTTTACAGATGATATACTTTTCAAAAACTTGCACTCTGAAACGCGTTTTCAAAAGTTTGAGTTTTCAGGCCGCTAAAACGCCATTGTCATGTAAAATGGCCAAAATGCACAGACAACAGCGGACAATGTAATGAATAAACTGAGGGCAATCTACTGAGAGAACTAATGAACAAAACAAGGAGAAGGTGTGATCGATCAATGAAACATCGAATAACCGTGATGACAACCAATGAAAACATCCCCAGTAACCATGATAACAAAATTAAAAATTAAATATAGGAAATGATAAGAAACAAACCTAAGAATTATAACAGAACGATTCGACGAATGATTAAAAAGGGGCTTATTCGTAACAATTCATACAACTCACTCGTACGAATTAGTACGAGTTTGCTAAATCGTACATATTTTACGAAGTGGCCAATTTGTATGAATTCGTACGAATGACCTACACTCTTAAAAATAAAGGTTCCAGGAAGAACCAAAAAGGGGGTTTTGCAGTGATGCCATAGAAGAACCTTTTTTGGTTCCCCAAAGAACCTTTCAGGGAAAGGTTCCTTGAAGAACCTATTTTTTTTCTTAGTGCCACAAAGAACCTTTTTTAGTACTGCAAAGAACCCTTACTCCAACAATATGAGGTCACATGAGATTTTGAAGAACCATTTTATTATCTGAAGTACCCCTTGGTGCTACAAAGAACCTTTTGTGCAATGGAAAGGTTCCTTGGATGTTAAAGGTTCTTCATGGAACCATATAGCACCTTTGAAGAACCTTTATTTTTAAGAGTGTACCTCTTACCCCGCCCCTAAACTTAACCATCACGTGGGTTTAGACAAATCGTACAAATTCGTACGAGTGAGGTTGTACAAATTAGTACGAATTAAACACTTTTTAATCATTCGTTGAATTCGTATGAATTGCGCTTGAGATAGAGTTGGAACTTTACATAAATATCTCACACTCAAATTTAAGGGCGTCTATGGGATTAGATTTCGGTCACAATTCTGCGCATGCAAGATCACATTTTGAGCACGCAAAAGGAAATTTCGCACACGCGTGAACAGAGTTTTGCGGAGAAAGTTCGTCTCGCAGATTCGTTTTCGCGAACGGAAATCAACTTTGCATTTAAAATAAGTATTTAGATGTGCACAGTTTCACATTCTTGCTCCTCTCATAAGCACTCTCGAAGCGGATACAGAAGTGGTTACAATATGCCATAATTCCAGCCAATCAGGGACGAGGATGCTAAATTCTGATTGGCTGGCTTGAAACCAATCACAAGACTCCCTGCATCACCGACTGTGGACGAGGAAAAAGACATTATTTTAAATGCAAAGTTGATTTTATTCGCTCAAAATAATGTTCTTATCTGCGAGACGAACGTTTCTCCACAAAACTCAGCGAAATGCCCTTTTACGCGCTCAAAATGTGATCTTGCGCAGAATTGTGACCGAAATCTAATCCCATAGGCCTCCTCACTTTCCAACATATTTGAACCCTAGAAGGCCTTTATGAAATTTGAGTGTCAGAGATGTTTTAACAAATAACAATTAACATTCTTGCAAGTTACTCAAACAAAGCTGTCATATGATTTCAGAAGAATTAGCACATAAATTATACACCAGTCTCAACCAGAACAGCATGAACATTCTTTCAACATTTTTTTCTGTAAAAATTAAACCCAAACATTTTATTTTATTTTAAATATTTTAAAATAAATATAATATGGTGCCCTTAGACTTTAGCTTTTCATAATTATTTCATAATCCTGACAACTGAAATAATTGCAATAAAATAAATTGTACAGTAATAGAACATTTCTCATAGCAAAAGATAGGCAGTTATTATTGTTTTAAGATGGAAAATATAAAACATGTTTCAACTGACCTGGCTACCTCTATTAATGTTTACATTTTATATGTAAAAAAAATGTAATAGTCTTGATAATTTATTTTGACTCGAGTCTAATAAAAGATGGCATTTTTTCAATATAAAAAAAGATGTCACCTTGACCACACTCAAATGTTTGTGGCAATTTCAAGGTGCTCAGCCTCTGAGAGCTCAATTTCAATGCACATAAACTGGCCCTGATGCTCTTCAGTGTGTTTATGGAGCAGCCGGGCCGGCGACTGGCAGAGGTGGTGTGGAAATTCAATTTGGAACCAGTGCATGGGATTCATGTACTGGAAAAAAGATGGAGGTGAGGGGAAACTTGTCCTTGTTTACAGATGACTGCTGCTAATCTGACAGGAAATAAAGTGGGATCTTTCAAGCTTCCATTTTTTTAATTCAAATTTATTTTATTGTACCATCACACACACACACACACACACACACTCAACAAATGAGTGTCCCAGTTTAGAATCCACTCACACACAGAGTTCTCTAGTGGTGTTTTGTTCTTACCTCCATGTTTGCGGAGGATCATTATTACAGGAACATAATCACCACTGAAAGCACACATACAGCATATAATCACAGCCTCGAACACACCCTTGCCTATCTGAATGATTGATGACAGCGGCCTTGACTGACTGGGTTCATAGATTCAATTTAATCGCGTTCTAAACCTTGAAAAGTTGCCTTGAGAACATATCTTAAAACAAGGTCAATGGGGGACTCTTTTTGCTTTCAAATATTCTAAAAGATCATCATACACATCTCAAATGACGTCAAAAAAATCTCAAACATGTCATTCTGCAGGGTTGCAAATTCATGATGCATGACCTGACTGGGTTCAATAGGGGGAGACAGAGACTAAGCCACAATACAGCAATTCTCAATATTAATGTAAAATTAGCCTATATTTTAAAAATATCCAACATTGATGAAAATTGACGATTTGGAATTAAGTTGTAACTATTAAGACCCCCTTTAAAAGCCATTCCTTGAAAATGAAATGTCTGTTTTAGTTATGTGGGCTTCAAACTAATTTTACTGGCACAAAACTGTCTTTTATCAATGTTAAAATTAATACGCTGTATTTTGTTTAATTACATTTCAACCTTAAACTGGGGGCGGGTTAGTGGATGAGGATATAACTCCCTGTTTTTCCTGTAATAGATTTAAATGAGGAAAAAGTATAAAATAAATAAATAACACGACTGTTAGGCTTGTAGTTACGCATGATAAAATATTTATTGGTGTATACATCATCAATACATTTATCCAATCTAATGACACCGAATGAGGTCACCTGTTCAGTTGTGTCACGTGATCTCCGGGTTGAACCCGCGTGCTTGAACCTGACGAGGCCTTTGAAATGTGAGTTTCGGACATTTATTTTAGCGAAAAACTATTTCAATATCGGTCTGTCACGTTAGCAAAGCTATAATATGGCTTCAGAATATTTGGAATTGATTGACTCACTGTGGTACTTTTATGGTTTGTTTTTTTGGCGTTATTGAAGCAGTCAGACGCCTATCCAGATTGAGGAAATGGAAAAGAGCAGCTTGAACGTTAACGTATCTTCCTATCATCGTGTTCGGAGGAGAAAATACTTTTACCAGGGTCTATAACAAAATAATGGTGAGTAAATTCATTATATATTTTATGTATAAGAAAATATAGACCATTTCAAAAGATGTAAACAACACTGGCCCAGAAGCACTTAGGTATGTGAGTAAAATTTTTAACATGGTTAAATGTTAAAACTAGTTGATCAGGTAAAAAAAAAGCTGGAAAAATCCTTTGAAATGATACCAAGACCATGTTTATGGGTTCATGAATAACACAATAAAGGAGTCGTCACTTTATTTGGTCCCTTGTTTTCCATTAAAATTAAAACAAAAGGTGTGACCGAATCATACAAATTATAACGTTTTTTTGCTATAACTTTTTTAATTATTGAGATATTTATCTGAATCTTTTAGGATATGCTTTTGGCCATATCCTCTACATATTCTACTTCTGAAAAGTCAGATAATAATATATAAAAATAAAAACATAAACACTAATTACAACAAATAATACTCTTTATTCGGACAGGACTTATAAAAAACAGGCTACAAAGATTTAAAACTATTTGCAAATACAACAGCTCCATCGAACAAAACAACTTTTATAGCTTTACTATTTGACACAAGATAAATTATTTCGCACACATTCTAAAATATACAGTATACTACATGAAACAGTATGGCTGCTTCACATTATTATCTGTCCTTTGAAGCTGATTTTGCGGGTGGTAAAACTCCCGTGGTCGTCGTTCAAATTCATTGAAATTTCATTCACTTGTAGTTTAGCAATTAAACTAAATGGCCATTACAATTTCAATAATGTTTTTACTCGCCTTCGGTAAAAACGACAACGATTTTAAGAGCAACACACTTTGGCGCTCTCACGCGGCTAGAAGTTCAACAGGAAAGAAGGTAACTGAAAACGAGAAGCTATGTATGGTTGTTCCGGTGGTGTTACCAATAAAAAAAAAACGGAAAATCCGCCATCAACAAACCAAGAGAAGCATTTTTTTCTTTAACACCGCACGCGTCTGAGGAAATCCGAAGTTGCGTCAACTGGAACTAAAATAGTAGCCGCGAAAGCGGAGATAGGCGCGTACCTACTTCCTGTTTCAGTTTTTTAACACTACATAAAAGCTGGGATAAAATACAACCAACAGAACATTTAAAACTGAATCAAAAAGTTAAACAAAAATCTTTAAGAAGTTTTCTTTACATGTGAAATAAAGAAAACAGTTACAAACTGAAACAGGAAGTGCTTCTGGACCAGTGTTTACATCTTTTGAAATGGTCTATATAAAACTAGTGTCATAAATTAAAAGCATTCTTCACCTCCTCAGTAAATGTTTTTATAAGCTAACGTTACTTGTATGCCTGCGGTTATATAAGTTGTGTAAGCTTTCAGTGAAATATGCCAGAAGTGATTTATACAATATCAACACATCAACACACTATTTCCCCGTTATTCATGATTATTTTCAGCTCAAACGATATCTAGCTACCTAAACCTTAAATAAACTCCTGTGAATGTTGCCTGTAGTAATTTTCTGATGATTGATGACATGGATGAGATAATATGAGGATATGATATCTGTCACAGGTAAGTTACATTTGTGGAATGTTGTTTATCGAGACTTTGTACTGCACAAACAATATAAGATTAGGAAAGACAAATAATGAAGTATTTTTGCACATGATCAGTAAGCAGATTGTCTCAATAAAGTATATAGAATTCATGAAAATTAACAAAATAAAGTATAACCAGAGCACACATCATAGACTGCGGCCCACAGTGCATTGCTGTACTATATCCCTCCATTGTTTTTTATCGTGAAACAGAATAGAGTGCAGCAGCCGGGCTCTGGACTTAAAAATCCCATTCAGTTTCTCAATATGGGATTAGATTTTGAACTATAACTTAAAACTCTAAAGACAGAGCTACTGTGAACTAAAGAGGTTGTTAAAGGGGCACTTGGCAACTCTAGTTTTATCTTTGCTGATTTCCACTTTTGCTGTGGGATATGTTCTCATCAGCGCCCCCTACATCTGAGCGGCTTATATTTTCACAACACTGGGTAGGTGGGGTAATACATCATACAGAGTATTATAGAATTATGTCGAATTTCCATAAAGCAGTTTGTGTTTCTCGCTTGTTCTCACTTCTCTTGAGACTTCTATTTCCAACTTACTGGGACAATAGTACCCATGTTGCATGGATGGGCTATTATTTCATCCGCAACCGCAATACAAAACTCATCATCCCTCCGCCATCCATCCGCACCAACATTTTTGACCAATATTCAAAACCGCACCCGCCCGCCATCTGTTGATTGGGCGATACAGCTCAGAATATCAGCAGTGCAAGTCTCAGATCGGCGCGCAGGGACAAAAATAAATAAATAGCCTAAGTTTACGGACGAAACTTGTCAAGGTGTTCGTGGAGGTTTGAGGTTTAGCAACACACTTGTGATACAGCATTTTAGACGTACACGTCTTGTGGTTGTCATGAACATAAACTGCTTCACAGGTTTTGCAAATTACATAGCCTGCACTGGTGTCATCCTGATTTACCTCTCTGTAAAACTTATTCCAAGCAACACTTTTCTGACCTTATTTCCTTTATTTTTAATTCTCCTTTTTTGAGTTTGTTACATACCTCCTTCGCCAGCGTTGCCATCTCTGATAATAACAAGCAGTCTCTTCATAGACTTGACTAGCTGCCTGATGAAAATTTGACTATTTCAAAGTGTGCTCGATTTTTTTTTATGTAGCTAGAGTCAGATAATAATATTTAACAATGTATACATATTTTTCATTTGATTGGTTCAACCGCACGCCACCCATCAGAATTTAATTAAAAAAATTGTTTTTTTGTCACGTCATTCACCTCTCATCTCTATTGCATATGATAAACTGTTGATATCAAAGATGCGTATTGTTCATCAACCATGAACTGTGAAATGTCAAATATGTAACTTGAGAACCATATTCTCCCGCTTCCCGCTAAAAACTATTTGCTTACTTTTTTTAGTTATGTTCAAACAACAAATGATATTGAGTTAGAGGAACTTAATAATTTCTAAAATAAACAAATTTTTAAATTGATTACTGAAATTAAGTTGCTCCAACCACTTGAGTTGTAGCCCTGGAACCAATTGATCTAATCGGTTTCAGTTAAAATCCACTGCTATCAGAGCATAATGTAGCTTAATGTAACTTATTTAGCATACATTTAATGAACATGTAATATATTACTTGTCACTGGGATTAGCTAGCCTCGTGAGACCATCCGGATCTCGCGAGCTTTCAAGGTTTCACTCGCAGATCAGTCTGGATACTTTCCGTTAAGGAAAATTTGGGAGCAGTTCACCAAACGAACGTCCAATCAGCGTTGGCTTTGAGGCGGGTTGAGGTGTGACGCAACGAGAAGTGCGACAGTTCAGTCTAAAGAACATGGCGGCTTCAGCGGATGAAACTAACATCAGCGTGGCTATCGAGCAAGTTTTATCGGAATTACAGAGTATTTCTTCACTGAAAGAAGAGCAAGACACTGCTCTGGAGGCTTTTCTCAGAGGAAAAGATGTTTTTGCTCTTCTCCCGACTGGTTTCGGCAAGAGTTACGGTACGTCATATGCTTCGTTGATCTGATTGGTTGATTTGGCCCGTTTATCACCAACATAGGCCAATCAGCTAACCAGTATTTTCGCCCCTTACCAAAACTACTTCAACGAAAGGTTTCCAGATGGATATGCGGAGCAAATCCATATGGCGGAGTCAGGTTAGGGATTAGCACAGACATTGTGTAACGGATTCAACCATGCCATCAGCACCAGACCCTACGACTCTGCCCTCATTCACTCTCATCCGAATACTAACCCAATGAAAGGAAGACCGAGTTCATAACACCATCAACCCACTATTAATTTCAGGTCATGCCACAAAGCTGTCCAAGTCACCTTCCGTATTCCAGGGTCTCATATGTGGTTTTCTGGGAGTTTCTCCATCCCTTCGTCACAATCTACATCCTGATCTACTCTCGGAACCTGGCTGACCATCGCCATCCCTTTATGCAGAACCTTCAAAAGCTACGTGAACACCAGCTCTCCCTGAAACTGGAGAAATCGTCATCGTCCAATGTCCATACATTCACTTTCAGGTATATGTCATTGATGAATTTGGCATCGGCATGAACCAGGCAATGGCAGCCACAGTACAACGGCGCCAGTGCGCTCACCACACACCATCTATAGGTGTAGAGGAGAGTGATAAAGCCAATTCAGTGGATGCGGATTATTAGGAGGCCATGATTAACAAGGGCCATTGGATGGAATTTGGCCAGGACACCGTGGTTACACCCCTACTCTTTACCATAAGTGTCATGGAATTTTTAATGACCACAGAGAGTAAGGACCTCGGTTTAACATCTAATCCTAAGGGCGGTGCTTGTTACAGTATAGTGTCCCCATCACTATACTGGGGCATTAAGACCCAAGCAGACCACAGGGTGAGCGCCCCCTACTGGCCTCACCAATACCTCAGCAGCAACCTAGTTTTCCCAGAAGGTCTCCCATCCAGATACAGGCTCAACCCAGGTAACCAGTCTTGGGCTACAGGGTGATATGGCTGCTGACATATCCTATCAGTTTCCTGGGCTACCTTGCCGAATGGCTTAACACTAGTGGCCTATGCGTGTCTGGGCTAACATGCCGAATGGCTTAACTTTAGAAATGCGTGAGTTATTCTTAGCAAAAGATATACCTTGATAAAGATATAGATACGAAACCCACCAACCACCAGCAATCATTCCATGCATCATTGACATGGTCTTATCTATTGAAAGTTAAAAAGCTATTGAGACAATAAAGACAAACAGGACCATATTTTGATGCTGTGTGCAGCTGATGTCAACCACACACGTTAGCATAGCTAATGAAAATATTAAATAAATGAACGTGGCATTAGAGTTATAGAGCTAAACATGCTAACCCTGTTGAAAGCAAACACGTATTTCACTTTTGCGTAATTGCGTAAACGCTGTAAATCACACCACAATACTGTTAAATATAATGCTTGGATTAAACTGTTATGATTTATAAGCAAACCACGCAATATGCACAGTGTTGTCTTATCTTGGATGTTGATTTCAGACGCTCTCTGAAAGCGAACTACCAGTATTTGAATGTTAATGCAGCAGCAACCAATCAGCTGAAATATGATATAATGATGTGATTTAACATTGGTAGTGATATAATGATCACTACCAATGTGTTAAGGCCTCTCAGACCTTACGTCTATAAAACCAAACAAACCAAACTATAGTTTCACGCCAGAACTAGGTATTAATGAAATAATGTCTAAAATTTTTTTTATTTTTATTATTAAGATAGAAATATATTACTATTGTGATACAACTACACTGTAAAATAATTCTCATCTCTCCTCATCTTCAAATTCGCACCAGCGCGATTGCCGACCCCAGAGGGTTAACTCAATACTTAAGCTGTAAAGTAGGCTACCTTTTAACTCAGGACAGCTCCAATTTTCACAAATACAGATAAGATTGGAGATGAAAAGTTTAACTGACACGTAACCAAGCTCCGGAGCACCAACTTTATTGGCTCCTATCCTCACGGCTGCTAAAACTATCGCTAAACTAAATAGCGGTAAACTAAAGAATGATAGCTAGCCATCACAAAACACAACTTCAAGTTAGAAATTTACTTACTCGCACGTCCAAATGTAGTCCCGAAAAGGTCTGCCCTTTTTGCCGATTGCATGGACGTTTTGGAATACAATTCTCATTCGGTGAAAACCATTAAAATTAGTTACTCGACAAAAGTGCATTATTGTTACTTAGCAACAGCATTCTTTGACAAAAGCTGTCAAATCCGTTACAAGAAATGTTTTAAGTAGTAGCCAATAAAATTATGCTTTACAATCTACCTGCCACTGTGGCTGGTATGGACCATTTCACAAGATGTAAACAACACTGGTTCAGAAGCACTTCCTGTTTCAGTTTTTTACACTACATTAAAGCTGGGATAAAATACAACCAACAGAACATATAAATATTAACCAAAAAGTTAAACAAGCATCTTTAAGATGTTTTCTTTACATGTGAAATAAAGAAAACAGTTACAAACTGAAACAGGAAGTGTTTCTGGACCAGTGTTGTTTACATCTTGTGAAATGGTCTATACAAGACAAAGTCACCCGCCACTTTGAAAAAGTACCAGCCATTGGCTGGTGGCTGGTGCTAATTTCCCACCCTGCTCGCTTTCAAATCAAAGATGGCGCTTCTGTAAATAAGGTCAATATTTTAGGACTTCCCAAAGGTGTATCAAGTAAGCTAAGGTGTTTGCCCTCCTCTTAGCACGTTTACCTTGGGCTTCAAATGCTAAACAAATCCATCTCAGCACCAGAATTAAGCCAAAGACACTGGACCATTTTGAAAAGAACCCACTGTGACGATGTTCTTCCCCTTAAGATCCTATTTAGAGGTGGTTTGTGAGGATTAAAGGGTGTTTCTGTAGTTTTTATCTAGTATTTGAGCACTTGATCACAGAGGCATGCCTTAATCCGAACATCAATGTGGCTCCATCAGTGCAATGGCTCGAAGCTGCCAATTGACAATGGACCACGAGCTTGTTTGGAGCCGCCTATACGTGTGCTATTAAAGTTTCAGGCTGCTCGCTTTGATAGCTCATGTCAAATGTCTAATCTGATCAAATTCACCCCTCTCTGCCCGTTGAAGTAAACGCTGCATCCATCAATGGAGATTACATGAGGAGCTTTTTGTTTTTGTTTTGTGAAGATTAGGTTAGCTTGGTTGAACATGAATAGGTTTGCTTATATGTATTAGTCAGAGCTGATTTACTGTGTGGGATTATGAGTTCTGGTTTGTAGATAAGGCTTTCTGTTGGTGACATGATTAATGGCACGCCTTCAGCTCCCAAGTATCAGATGCGATAAGATCGAACGACTGCAAGCACACGTCTAAAACAGGATTATGACAGGGCTGTGTAAAGCTCCGTAAACCACACCAGTGTGTTACTGAGGCGGAAGGGTGCTCGATATAAAAGAAAAACCACTCGTGGTCAACATAGCTAGTTGAGGCCAATGTGACAGCCGTGTGAATCTGTGTATGACAAAGACCAGATGCCGGTAAACTTCCTGTGGGAGAGGAGTCGTGTTTCAGTTGTTCTTGCTTGATGTGTGTGTCACAGGGGTCAGGGCTGTTGAACTGGACTATCATTTTTACAAAAAAACCCCCAAAACTCTTATGCTCACCAAGACTGCATTTATTTAATCAAAAAAGCCACAAAAACATCAATATTGATGCATAAAAATATTATTACAATTTAAAATGACTGTTTTCTATTTGAACATGTAGCCTATTAAAATGTAATTTATTCCTGTGATGGAAAAGTTCATCATTACATCATTACTGCAGTCAGTTCAGTGTCACATGATCTTTAAAAATCGTTCTATATGCTGATTTGCTGCTCAAGAAACATTTCTTATTATTACCAATGTTGAAAACAGTTGTGCTGCTTCATATTTATGTGGAAACGTGATGCATTTTTTTCAACAAGTCAAGAAATTTTGGAAAATTCCCTGGCTAAAATATTTGATTTAGTTACTATTTTTTTTTTCTGAAAACAGACAAACAATAGATGATGAAAGTCAAAATATTAAATGCCGTGGATGAATATTTACTTATTTTTTTACACATAGATAGGTTAGTCTATTAGTAAAATCTGTTCACATATGCCAATGATAACATTTCAAAAATGGGAATGGCACATTTTGTGTGTGTAAATATCGGCCGCTATATTGGCCTTGGCGATCTTTATTTGTAAGGCCCAATATGGTTTATTCGTAGAGATACAGTATGGGGATCTAAATGTGGCTCCATGAGGAAATTGTTAAATTGTACACATTTACTGTGGTCAAAAACCAAATGGGAACCATTTTGCGTACATTTCCGTTGATCAAAGCAGTTGCATAGAGCATGCCTGTCTGAGTTCTGTAAATATTCTTTGTCCAACGTTTGCGTGCATGCAAGTCGAGAAGAAAAATTTTAGTGAATAAATTAAAAGGGGGTCTAAAGGTAAAAAAAAATCACATGGAAACTTTGTAGATGGACAATTCTTTTAACAATCCATTTGACAGCTCAAAAATGTAATACATGTTTTGTGAATGCTAATAAATTTGCTAATAATACTCCTATTTTGAACCCTTGGATTATAAATCAGGAAATTGTCCCATTATCTCCACTTTTAAGACACCTGATATTTAAGAAATAAATGAAATTATTGATGAATAAAAATATCTTCTGCTGACCATTTTCCTTCTTTGAAGACAGGCATTAAAAATAGCTAAAGTTATTCCCCCGTTTAAAGCAGACGATCCACAATATTTCAACAATTATAGACCTATATCTATTTTTCCATGTTTTTCAAAAATATTGTGTATGAACAGATTCTTTTTCATTTAGAATCAAATTCTATTCTTTACAAAGATCAGTATAGATTTAGTAAAAATCACACTGAAAATCATGCATTTAATTTTAGTATATTAGACTTGTCAAAAGCTTTCGACAC
Source organism: Cyprinella venusta (assembly GCA_038021265.1). Taxonomy (NCBI): domain Eukaryota; kingdom Metazoa; phylum Chordata; class Actinopteri; order Cypriniformes; family Leuciscidae; genus Cyprinella; species Cyprinella venusta. The sequence continues at coordinate 5,884,614 of CM075869.1, forward strand.
CGTTAATCATTACATTTTATTGGACAATTTGTATAGTTACATCTCTAGTAGAAGACAGCTTGTTTGTGTTAACGTTTGATATTATAGCACAGCAATACTACTCTGTGGGATTCCTCAGGGGCCCATTCTTGGACCCTTATTATTTCTTATATAAATTATTTGTCAAATGTTCTAAATATTCTTAAAAAATGTTTGGAGATGACACAACCTTAGTGCTCTCTCATTAAACTTATTGATTAAGAATGCAAATTATGGTCTAATTGCTTATGCTAACTTGTTTAATTAAAAAAATTCTTTAAATATATATAAAAAATCAAATTTTTATCTTTTTTATTTATTTTTTTTTTTTTTTAAATACCCACCGCTTAGGGATTTATTTTAAAAAAGTACAACTGATACGCCTTAAGTGTCAATTACAAAATTCTTGTGAGTTTTTGTTGACGAGAGTATGAGTTGCAGGGAACAACCAAAACAAATTAAGACTTATTTTAATGTAAATTCACAGGTTCACTGTCACTTAACTCGTCATTTTTCATATCTAGATCCTCCTAAATTTCTCACTTGTAGAGGAAGATTACTAGGATTTAGGGGTATTAAATTATGCAATGGTTTATTCCATCTGGCAAACAAACAAACAAACAAACAAACAAACAAACAAACAAACAAACAAACAAAAAACTTCTTTAGTATGTTATTAAATATATTTTAAGAATCATTTGATTGCTGCCTTGTAATTTGGTTTTCTTGTCGTTTACGTATCTTATAGTGTTTGTTGGTGTATAATATTTGTGGTCTTTGATATATGTCATAATTAACATTTAGTTATTTTTTATAATTATATAATGTGTTTATAGTTGTTGTTTAGGTGAAGGCTTTTTTGTGCCTCTCCCTGCACAATATATGGATTGTGTATTCATGTTTTTATCGCACATATTTTATATTGTTCAAATAAAATTTAACAATTGGTGAAGCGTTAAAAATATCTCAATATCCATTTAGAATCGTGTTCTTAGCTAATTTTGTTAGTTTTAAAGGCCCTATGTGGTTAATTTACTATGTGGATAACTTACCCATCTTCAGTGGTCAAAAACAAAATATGGGTAACTTTTCAAACAACTGTGTCACTTTTGATCAATTTAATGTGGATAAAAGCATTCATTTCTTTATATATTAATTTTAACTCAATAAATGGTCAATATTTCCTATTTACAGACATTTCAAATCAAACATAGCCTATAGTTTCATATTGAATGCTGTTGGAATGGCAAAACATATTGTATTTATAGTGTGTAGAAAACATCTTATGTTCCGTTTTCAGTCACATGGCAGTAGAGCATTCCTTTGATCATTTTAGTTGTCAGTGAAACAACTCTTTTAGAGAAGTCAGGGGCATGAGGACCACAAGGCCGTGGGTTTGTCCCATTGGTGATCTTAAAAGAAAAGCATGGTCTTTATCTGGATTCTTAGAAAAGCTGTGTGAAATGTGGCCAGGTCAGCAGTAGGGTCAGTATTGTTTAGTCTATAGGCTGCCCCCCCCCCCCCCCCACAGGAGAGGAGGCACCAGTTTTCCGTTTCTAAATGGCCAAGATTTATGTACAGGACTTCCAGTCTGTGAGATCATGGTCTCAGGCTCCAGGAGCTCTGAGTGTCTCTTACATCTCAGCATCTTAGCACACACACACATTAATGCACTATTACACACCCACAACCCTTGTTACACAAGACTCTGTAATAGGCTGTAACAGAATGAATTACACATTCATACACTTTTCTTGTTATAAATCTATTATTAATATAAAAGGGAAATTTGTACACCATTGTAAAGCAGCCAATATACACACACCAGACACTGCACATCAGTTCTGTGTTAATGTGACACAAGTACAACACCCTTCGTACATTATAAAACAGCCCATTCTCACCCCCAAGGCATCACCTAACTGAGCATTTTGACCATGCTTCAATATTTGACGCTTTAGGCGCCCTTTAGCGTCAGTTAGATGACGCCCTAGGATCGCGTGTACCCTACCCCCACACCTAAACCTAACCGCGTCCTCTAACTGATGCTTTCCTTTAGCGTCAGTTAGATGATGCCGTGGGATCGCGTCATGTAAGTGACGCTAAAGGGCGCCTAAAATGTCAAATATTGAAGCATGGTCAAAGGTGACGCCTTGGGGTGAGAATGTGTTGCATAAAAACACTGTTGCACAAATTATTTTGAGTTATTAGTGATGCATCTAACTGTTGCTCAAACATAGTCTGATCAAACCTCCAACACAGGGGAGCCCAATCCTGTTCCTGGATCTCTACCTGCAGACTTCAGTTCCAGCCTATAACACACAATTATCCTCCTCCAGTGTTAACGCATTAAGTAATTCAGTTTACATAATCAGATTACTTTTTTCAAGTAACGAGTAAAGTAACATTACTTATAAATTTGCAATATGATATCCAAATTACTTCAGGATCGCAAGTTACGTTTTCCCTGTTATTGTCTGACGCCTCTCCTGTCCCCATGGTGAGAGAAACTTTCGTAAATAAACAAGTAATTTGTGCTTAATTTACGATAACTCTCCTCCGGATTCACAAACGCTTCCTATAGACGAATCCGACGAGCGTTCTTGTGTAGGCTGCCATCTTGTGGCGACGCCATTACTGAGCTGTTACACCGGCATAGACATATGCACCGGTATGTAAACAAACCTCGGAGATAAGGTGATAACGCACCCTCGATGACAGCTACAGCCAGGCAGACTTGTTGGGTTGATGATGTTGGACATTGGCCTCCAGTCACAGATGAAAGTACAAACGATCTTACAGGTTATTTATGAAAATAGCTTGGCAAGCTAGCTAGGCTAACGTTTGCTACTGAATAAACTAAAAAAAGATCTGTCCATTTGGCAACAATAAATAAATTTAAAAAATGAAATCAAATAAACAAATTCATGTTTTTCATTTGTGTCCATTATTTATCTCATTTTTACATTGCAACAGGCATGGGTAAGGTAATGTTACAGCTAGAAAGTATACACAATATCGACCAACTAGTGTTTTCAAACCATGGAAAGAGGTCAATATAACAGCAGGAGAACAATTATGTCACATAACGTTACATTTAGCTCAGGAAAGCTATTTAATGACCATAACATGTTAACTGAATAGAAAAAATAGCAAGAGAGGAGATTTTCCTGATCACTGTATCACATATTTATTATATATTTTTTACTTATTTCATTAAATAATTGTTATTATACGTGAATGTCCGCGTCTTGTATTCGCCCAAGAAATCTGTGTAAACCGTACGGCACCTGACAGGGGCAGTCGACCCGGGGTATTCACAATGTTTTCTCTTCAAAATTGAAATTTTACTGCCACCATTGAAACAATTTATAACAGAAACTATTTACGCACTCGACATTATACAAGGGGTAACGTTGTAACGTTAGTGACAGTCATAAATCGCGGGTTTATTCCAGTGGACGCAAGTTGCAACTAAAACAATAGGAGGCAATGGCGCAACGCTACCCAGCAACAGCTCAGTAATGGCGCCCGCTTACTTCCGGTAGTTTCGCCGGATTCGTCTATAGACCCTTTTACAGTTGGTAAACACGATGACGTTTTTTGTGGGCGGAGCTTATGTGGAGGCAGAAAGATCCCTCTGGCCGCTTCACTAACGCTAGTTAGCAAGGATTATTAGCTTGTTTTTTAACAATGACTGGAGAAAATCCGATATTATCTTTATGTGTAAGGTCACCCAGTGTGAAGGACGGGGATTGTTATTTCCAAAAGTTATTTTTAACAGACGGAACCAGATTGGCCGACCTGTAGCCGCCTACACGCTCACTCAATGCATGGATGATCTGACAGGATTAACGTACGTTACCTCGGTTGAGTGGCCTGACTTCTACAGTTTATAGAGAAACAGATCGTTAATAGCATATAAATCTTTAGATGCCTATATGGTCCTGTACAAGACTTGTGTGTACGATCCGCAGTTCTGCCGAGCCAGCGCCGAGACCACGACAATGTAAAGAGTGACATTACAGTGCGATTTTAATGATATGAATCTTTTCTTGAAATAAAAGTTCCAGATACAGCATATTCATTTTTTATCAATTCTTGCACCAAACAACACAACAAGATGACATTTAATAATAGTAACAATTATTTAAGCTCCTTATTAAAAGTAGCTGTTTTGCATTAGCCGCCTCCAGTTTTCACTTTGTTTTGCCTCCAGCTAGCGCCGTGACGTAACTGTGACGTCGGCGCAAAAGGGGTCTATACCACAGATTCAGAAGTTAAACGTGTGTATTTTATTGAATTCCAAACATTCATAAATAGAGTGCGTTTTTCCAGCTGAGATTGGTTGCTATAATACGGAATATGAATGGCAGTAATGTGTTACTAGTATCTAATTTTGAAGAATATTAATGAATATAAAAATGAATTAACCTGCAACATTAACTTCTTTATTGTTGTTGAACAAGAAGGATGATTGATCGGTGTAGTATTTGTCCCGCCCACATGATTGGACGACTGGGTAAAAAGTGACAGTAAGGAGCGCTGCCTATTACACAAGTTGTAAAAAAAAAAGACAATAAAAAAGAAGGGCAAATCAACTTGTGAAATATTGTTGTTGTACATAGTGGATCAAAATGCAATGTCACCAGTTTGCCTAAATTAGAACACCGAACAATCAAATGTTTTATGCACCATTTGGAGGAGGTAGGGGGAGCTGTAAATTTGTTGTACTAACCAATATTTTGAAAATACAAACATCTTCGTGAATCCAAAAATTTACATTACAAAAATTAGAAAAATTTACAATCAGAATGGCTTTGCAAATGATTTACTCAAAAAAAATTCAGCTTCTGTTTCATGAATGAGGCCCAATGCATGTAAACATGATGGCTAGTTCTAGGCTGAACGTGAACGTCCATTTTACTCTTCTCACTTGCTCAAAATCAGATTCATTATTGCTCAAAATAAGTAAAAATAGTGAAATGCAAACTCAGAATATTACACCTACATGCAATATTGCAATAATTAAATATTTGAAATTACACAAATATACTTATTTAATTTCACTTTATGAACCAGTGTCTTTGCTGCTGACCTTCAATGGTCTAATTTTAACCATACTCATGATAAAAAATTACCCACAAATGTGATGTATATATAAAGGTATAGTGTTGTTTTTTTTTCTACTGGCATTCTATTCTTCTGCATATCAGAATGGCAGCACAGCTGTAAGATTTGAGCTGCTCCCTCTACTGTACAGACATGAAATCGCATTTCTTTCAGCCTGAGGCTTATGCGTTTCACTTATGATGTGAAAGGGCCTTTTACATTTACCAAAAACTACTTTTTTCAATTAAAAACACAGAAGCAAGCCCAACCTTAGTGAGAAAATGAAATGCACAAGTTACATAATGCATTACTTTTTATATAAAAAGTAACTATGTTGTGCAATTAGTTTTTTGCAATTTGCAATTTTTTGCAAATGCTCCTGAAATTAGCTGGTTGAGATCTGTTTGATCAGAGTTGTAGCTGAATTTTGATCTCCAAGAACATGGCACCCTTGCTCTAAGCTTATTAAACTTTGGCATGTAACCAGAACCCCATAGCAACCATATTTTAGTGCACCAACCACTGCCCTAAACACCTTATCAAGGTTCAGGTTCTTAAAGTTCTTATCAGGTTCTATCAGTCAGAACCTGGTAACCAACCAGAACATCCTAGCAAAGTGGTGTATGTTTCATACAGACAGAATGAAAAATGTAATATTACTTTATTCAGTATTTGAGTGTTTTGGTGAGCTGTGAAGGAGTTGCATTACAAGAAAAAGAAAGCAATTTCCTAAATCACCCTTAGATAACAGGGAGTATTCAGAATGATGTCCGTTATCTGTAGTTGTAATCTTGAATTTCGCTGTGGTCGGGGTAATTCTTCCATGCAGCTTCAATTTGGTAACATGATTAGATGTTGTTATTTTAAGGGCCAGAAGGAATCAATCACTGGTTCACTCTCTATATTTGTAGACTTTTTGGCCCTTTTCAAGCAAAGCTCCAGGTGGACCACAAAGGGAAAATGAGGCTTGTGTTTCAAAACAAAACAAAAACTTCACATTCTAATGCTTGTTTAATATCAAATCTGATGATTGATATTTTTCAAGTGTGTTGTGGTGGGATGCCCATTATGAAGTCTCATCCTGTTTGCTTTGTGTTTAGAAGCTCAAACGGAAACCATTTCAGTCCACTAGCCTAAATAAAATTTTGGTGATATATTAAAGTGTTATACTTGTTTTTTATTGTTTTGTTTTGTGACTACACATAGACCTAATGAAAAGATATGTCAACCAGTATAGGTTTTTCAATAGTTGATGCGATGCTTAAAAGAAAGTGACTGAATGTCAGGTTCAGAAGGAATATATCGTATGATACAATTAATAATGATAGAAGAGAATTTCCATTATTCATTGACAAGGTGTTGGTGTAGTGATGATGCTAAAAGAAAAATACGATTGAAAAATCTGTATTCGGGCTGCACGATACAGGAACAAGTTGATGTTGTGATACTTGAGTAGCTTGGAATTTGGAAATAATTCATCATTCTAGAATAATTGGGGTGATTTTGCTACATCGAAAAAGAGCCAAAAAATTACCGTATTGTCTTGAATACAAGACATTTTTGTTCTTCTTGGAATTACATCTGAAAAAAAAGCAAAAAAAACTGGTCGTCTTATATTCAGGGTCTAGACTTTTACATGTCAATAATATACCCACTACAATTGGGAGCTACGTGTAATTGGCTAAGTGTAAAACGAGTAGGGTTCTGTATTGTTTGAATTTGAGCGATTCTGATTCCGATTCCTTGTTTCGATTCCGGTTGCCAACGATTCTCGATTCCGATTCTTTTAAGAGGCAGGGTCAAAAAAGTTTAGCTAACCTTGCTAACCAACGGCCTTTCTGAAGGAAATACTCCTTTTGTTACAAATTTTGCATTTTGCCGAGATTTTGTTATTTTTAGAAAAGTGAAGCCACACTTTGGACCGCTGACGTAAGCTACTCATGATCGACTCACGTCGTTATGCCAACACTTCGGGTAGACGCTTCTTCATTGGTGTTGTTCAGCGGTTTCTTCTTCTGGTCGGCGGACTGTGAATATCGAAACTAGGAATCGAAATTTTTACTTTTAAACGATTCCGGGAAAAACGAAAAGTTAGTCTCGGTTCCAATCGATACTCGTTTCTCTATACCCAACCCTAAAAACGAGTGTTCCCTCCCAGGACTGATAATCACAGCAGAGTCATCAAACAAGTCTCATTAATTAGCCAAGAATTACTGTGTGTCAGAGTGTAATGTTAGAAGATGGTGAGCCTAAAAAGACAGTCTTAAATATGCCAAGTCATGCTTTCCTAAAAGCAGCCGCTTTGAAGAAACTGACAGGCAAGTTTGTCAGTACGTAGCTGAAAATAGAAATGAGGGGCTGCTGCTGTCCATAACCACAGCCTTCATCCAGATAAAGGCACTGGATATCGCCAAAAAGCTGAACTTACCCACCAGTGAGACTAATACATTTTTCGGCAACGTACTGACGCACTTGCCTGTCAATATCCTCGTAACGGCCACTTTGATGCGGCGTCATTTGTTATATTTAGGGACATCTTATATTCAAAACAATACGGTACTTTTTACTCTGAAGACTAAGGGGGATTTTGGGTAGGGGATTTTCTTGGACAGTCTAGTTCTGTTTTTTTTTTTTTTAACAGAACTAGAATTCTTTTAGGGTGGAACGACGTTTGGTTATGACGTCTCAGGTTACGACCTTAACCATTGTTCCCTGAGAAGGGAATGAAACGCTGCTTCAGTAGCGATGCAGCCTCTGCATGGTTGGCTCTGAAGCACTTGTTTAATCACTCATTAGTGGAAAATGTGGTTAAGATTGTAACCTGAGCTGTTCCCTTTCAATGGAACTCACGCTCCGTCAAAAGTAGAGACGCTATATGAATGATAATATACATTATGCCATACTGACCAGTGCCTGTACTAATGTAAATCATGTTGAGCACAGCTTTGGACATAAGCACCTGAGACCCTGGTGTAGGGTCCAGATCCGTCAATAGAATCGGATGAATGTGTTCCCTTCAGATTAACTCCACCACCTTGGGGTGGAGTGTCCAATCCCCAGCCTCAACAGGTGGTCTGCTCCTGATTTAGATACCCAAGGATGTGCACTGCCCTCGCTAAGAGCAGGAGGATCTGGTGTAGTTTTTACTTTTAAAGTTTGCAAAGATTTATGTAGGTGACCATCAATGTGTTGTCTGTTCGGACAAGCACAGGATGACCCCTGCGATCTGGAAGGAAGTGTATCAGGGCAAGAAAGACATCCATCTTCTCCAGCAATTACTGTGGCAAGACAGATGATGACCCCTCCACAGACCTTGCATTGAGCGACCCTAGGATCGTTCTCCAGCCTGTGAGGGAAGTCTCTTTCATAAGCATTCTGTGACAAGGCGCCCCCAACATTGGATCCTGGGACAAGAACCAGGTTCTTCTACAATACCAAGATAAAAAGGCTTTTGCACGCAACCTTGATCAATTGTTGTCCCTCTGGGAAAAGCCCTTGGTGTTAAACCACTGCAGTGGTCTAATATACAGCCGGCCAAAACACATCACGTTGGATGCATCTGCCATCCAACATATGGCGCTTTTCCACTACACAGAACCAGCTCGCCTCGGCTCGGCTTGGCTCGACTCGCCTTTGTTTGGTTTTCCACAGTGTAAAAGTTGTACCTGCTTTCGGGTATTTTTTTCGTACCACCTCCGGCGAGGTTCTAAGCGAGCTGAGGCGATACTAAAATGTGACGTAAAACAATGCCGACTGCCGATTGGTCAGAGAGATTCGTCACTATTCACTGCGTCATCTTGCACGCGCCAACCGGATTCATCTCGTTTTTTCAGCAGTGTTTCGTTTTGCTGCCCTCAGCCTCTCATGAAACAACGTTTGTCTTCTTGCTGTGAGAAACAGCCACATCCCGAGGATCAAAAACAGCATACACTCGATTTCCTCCATTGTCCTGTGTGTGTGGGTAGCGCGGATATGTGTCGCGTATTAGATTACGTCACGGCAGTTTACTGCGGCGTCGCTATGACGACCGGGTACTATTTGTGGCAGTACTATCTGCAATGGAAAACAGAGCCAAAAGCGAGCCGAGGCGAGCTGAGGCGAGCCGAGGCGAGTCGAGCCGAGTCGAGCCGGTACTGTGTAGTGGAAAAGCGCCAATAATGACAGTTACGTACCTAACGACAGTTTCAGACCAGTGTCTAAAAACTGTTTCACAGTGATGAGCTGGCCTAGCTTTATCTTGTTTATGACTGACGGATTGATTCTAGATGAGCCGGAGACAGACGTGCTTGCATCATCATTGATTCCTAAACCACCACCAGAAATTTGGTCCTCTTGATTCAAGCCGCCATTTGCTTCAAATGTGCCCGAATCAACCAATCGTCACAAATACATTTACTGTAGCTGATATGCGAATGCGACAGCAAAGGAGTTAGAACTGCCCTTGAAGTGCTGAGCCCTGCAGCATCAAGACTGAAGCCTTCCTCAAGATGATGGTCCACCCCAGGAGGACTTCTGGCTGCAACTGCTGCCTCGACCCCCAGTATCTATGAAGGGGGCTTGAGTAGCAACCTTCAGCTCTTTATTGAAACCTCTCAAAGACCTTCCTCAAATTAAATGGAGTCAAAGAACAACCAGACAGAAAAACACTGTTTGGATGAAAGGCTGAATATACTATACTAATGTAGACATCTAACTTCTCAAAGCCGGATTACTATTTTATCATGTAATTTCTAAAAATTAAATAAAACCAAGAACAACCAGACAAGTAAACACGGTCTGTATGAAAGGCTGAATATTCATAGTAGAATGGTTTCAATATACAAAGAAGAGTCATAAATCATAGCTTGCAAACACACATAATTAGTTTGCTCGAGATTAAGGGAGTCTTACGTTTTGGTGCATACGATAGTATGTTGCAGGACCTGACAATATCCAGCAACTTTGAACACTGAAGAGGAGTCAACCCCCAACCTACCGCCCCCCCCAAACAAACACACACACAATACAATAAAACTTCATATTTTAAAGAGGCCTTTTATTGTGGCCAGCCTAAGGTACAACTGTGCAATAATCAAGCTGGCTAATAAGTATCTTGATATACACACCTGTGAGGTGGATGGATTATCTCGGCAAAGGAGAAGTGCTCACTAACACAAATTGAGACATATTTGTGAACAATATTTGAGAGAAATAGGCCTTTTGTGTACATAGAAAAAGACCTTTGAGTTCAGCTCATGAAAAATGGGGCAAAAACAAAAGTATTACGTTTATAATTTTGTTCAGTGTAGTAAAACATCCGGACACCTGTGAGATTCACATTTCAATGATTTGGGATACAAATATTCTAATTTAGTCCATTTAGGACAGATATGTGAATTGGGGTGCAGCATCTGAAAGGGTTTTCTATCATGAACTGCCACTTTTCATGAACTGACATGCATCACTTTGAAACGTATGTTTACTTAAATTGCATACTGTGGCGGGGGGCGCGTGGTTTGGCGAGATCTGCAGTGGGAGAGCGGGGGCGGAGCCAGGCGGTGAGTAAGCGGGTCAAGTTCAAATGACGAACACCTGTCTGTGATTGCAGTAATTGGCGTGAGGAGACCGCATATAAGCAGCCTGGGCTGACAGTACTGGGAGAGAGACTGGGAGCTCGTGCACGGACCGGCAAGTCAAGACGCTACATACTGAGAGAGAGCTGAACGCGAAGCTGTAGCCAGCGGGAAGAGTGTGGAAGCAGAAGGAAGCGAAGCTGTAGCCAGCGGGAAGAGCTCTAGTGCGGATTTAATTTCCTTTTGTGTTTTCCTGAGTTGTTTGTTTGTGAGCGCCGAGTGCGCTGTGGGGAGAGTAAAAATAAAAGTGCACGAGCCCCAGATATCGCCGACCCTGTGTCTCCTTCCATCACCCACACGATACCCCGAACACGGACCGTATCACACTGGTGCCGAAACCCGGGATGGAAGGGGGAGCCGCCGCCAAACCGTCCATGCCAACCCCATTTGCGGAGGTCATCCACGCGCTCGCGGGCCTCCACCAACAACACCAGCAGGCATTGCTCAAGATGGAGGAGCAGCAACAGCGTCAGTTCGAGGCGCTCCTCCAGGGCCAGAAGGAGGACCGCGAGCAGTTCCGGAGCTGGTTGGACCGGGAGGTTCGAGACCCTACATCGACGGCCGCAGCCATGCCTCTCCACAAGATGGGTCCCCAGGATGACCCGGAGGCGTTCCTGGACCTCTTTGAGAGGACGGCTACGGCCGGGAAGTGGCCGACAGCGGACTGGCCCGTGCGTTTGATCCCGCTGTTATCGGGAGAAGCCCAGATCGCCGCTCAACAACTGCCAGTCCAGAACCTCCTGGTCTTTGAAGACCTGAAGCGCGCTATTCTCCAGCGGGTCGGCCGGACCCCGGAACAGAGTCGGCGCCGGTTCCGGTCCATGGAGCTCGGCGAGTCCGGCCGGCCCTTCGCCTTCGCGCAACAGCTCCGGGACGCGTGCCGCAAATGGCTGGTGGCCGAGGGCCGCGACGTCGAGGGAGTCGTGGAGCAGGTGGTGCTGGAGCAGTTCGTGACGCGACTCCCGAAGAAGACTGCCCAATGGGTCCAGTGCCACCGCCCGTCGTCGCTGGACAAGGCCATCCAGTTGGCCGAGGACCAGATGGTGGCGTGCCCGGGGGTCGGCGAACCCGCATCTCTCTCTCCCTCTCTCTCTCTCCCTCTCTCTTTTTCTCGTCCTGTTCCTGCTCCCAGGTCCCGAGGCGGAATCCCTCCGAGACCTGCTCCAAGATGGAGAACTGGACCGGGCCAGGACCGGAGCTGGATGCCGCGCGTGACGCCGCGGGAAACCTCTCCCCCCTCCGGCGCAGCAGGGAGCCCCGGGCCCGCGCTCTCCTCACGCCCATTACCTGACCCGCTTCCTGCCACCGGGGTGGCGGGGAAACCTGGGCCGGCCTGCTGGCGGTGTGGGGACCCCGGGCATTTCATTGATCGGTGTCCAATGATGGAGATCGGGACGCTGATCAGGGTCCCCGACGCGCCGCGGGCCGCCCCCGATCAAGCTGGGTTATACCAGATTCCAGTGAGTATAAAGGGGGGTAATTATCAGGCTTTGGTGGATTCAGGTTGTAACCAGACCTCCATTCACCAAAGCCTGATCCATCCGTCGGCATTGGATAAGAGCCGCGTGGTTAAGGTGCGGTGTGTGCACGGGGAAATAGTGGGTTATCCCGTGGTGCCAGTCACAATTCAATTTTGGGGGAAAAAGCATAGAGTTGAGGTGGCAGTTAACCAGCACCTCCAGCACCCGTTGATTTTGGGGACTAATTGGCCGGGGTTTAAATCCTTATTGGCGTTTTTGTGCACGGGTGCTCCTGAGGAGTATAAAAAGCAGGATGGGGGAGCGTCGGTGCAGGCTGGGGAGGCTGTCCCGGGGACCTCGGGTCCTGCTCCGGAGGAACAGAGTGCGTCTGAAAAACTAATTTTTTCGGAGCGCGATGATTTTCCTCTGGAGCAGTCCCGAGATGACACGCTACAAAACGCGTTTGATCAGGTCCGAATGATCGACGGGCAGCCTGTCCATCCAAACCAGCCGCTCTCCTATCCCTATTTTGCTGTGATAAAGGATAAGTTGTATCGGGTGACCCAGGACCCACATTCAAAGCAGGATACAACTCAATTGTTAGTTCCAAAGAGCCGCCGGGAAATGCTTTTCCAGGCGGCTCACTCTAATCCGATGGCTGGGCATTTGGGGCAAGCAGCTACACTAAATCGTTTAATGACCCGATTTTTCTGGCCAGGCATTCACGAGAATGTGCGCAGGTGGTGCGCCTCTTGTCGTGAATGTCAGTTGGTGAATCCGCCGGCCAGCCGAAAAGCACCGTTGTGCCCCCTTCCTTTAATAGAGGTCCCCTTCGAAAGAATTGGCATGGACCTCATCGGGCCATTAGAACGATCTGCACGGGGGCATCGCTTTGCATTGGTCCTGGTGGATTATGCAACGCGATACCCCGAAGCAGTGCCGCTCCGCAACATTTCTGCTAAAAGCGTCGCGAGTGCACTGTTTCAATTAATCTCCCGGGTGGGGATCCCGAAAGAGATCCTCACCGATCAGGGCACGGCGTTTATGTCACGCACTATCCGCGAATTATACGAGTTATTGGGCATTAAATCGATTCGTACCAGCGTCTATCACCCACAAACAGATGGCTTGGTAGAACGGTTTAATCGCACATTGAAATCCATGATTCGTAAATTCGTACAGGAAGACGCCAAAAATTGGGATAAGTGGTTGGAACCCCTCTTGTTCGCCGTACGGGAGGTCCCCCAAGCCTCCACGGGGTTTTCCCCCTTCGAGCTGCTCTATGGACGCCAGCCCCGCGGGGTGCTGGATGTTTTAAGAGAGGCTTGGGAGGACGGACCTTCGAATAGCAAAAACGAAATTCAGTATGTCCTGGACCTGAGAACAAAACTCCACACTTTGGGGCGGCTCTCGATGGAGAATTTGTTACAGGCTCAGGACAGACAAAGTCGGCTGTACAACAGGGGGGCTAAATTATGCAATTTTTCACCGGGAGATAAAGTACTTGTATTGCTTCCCACATCCAGCTCTAAATTACTCGCCAAGTGGCAAGGACCCTTTGTGGTCACACGGCGAATTGGGGATCTCAACTATGAGGTTCTTCGATCAGACAGGGACGGGGCGCATCAGATTTATCACCTCAACCTCCTAAAGAGATGGAGTGAGGCGGAGTCAGCGATGCTGGTGACGGTAGTGAGTGGGGAGGAGGATCTCGGGCCAGAGGCGAATATAAAGTCTCGATCCGCTACTCTGACCTTGTGCGGAGATCACCTCTCACCGTCCCAGATCGCTGACATTCAAAAGTTGCAAACAGAGTTTGCTGATGTGTTCTCGCCCCTTCCTGGTCGAACAAACCTCATACAGCACCATGTTGAGACCGATCCGGGTGTGGTAGTGCGCAGTCGGCCGTATAGATTACCTGAACATAAAAAGAAAGTGGTGCAGGATGAATTAGAGGCTATGTTGGATATGGGAGTAATAGAAGAATCCAACAGCGACTGGGCGAGCCCGATAGTTTTAGTGCCTAAAACGGACGGCTCAGTGCGGTTCTGTGTGGATTATCGCAAGGTGAATGCTGTATCGAAATTCGATGCATATCCAATGCCGCGGGTGGACGAATTGCTTGATCGGCTCGGCACTGCTCGCTTTTATTCGACACTGGATTTAACGAAGGGCTATTGGCAGATCCCCTTGTCTCCAATGTCTAAAGAAAAAACTGCTTTCACGACGCCGTTCGGATTACACCAATTTGTTACCCTTCCTTTCGGTTTGTTCGGGGCACCGGCTACCTTTCAGCGTCTGATGGACAGAATCCTCCGGCCGCATGCTGCATATGCCGCGGCATACTTGGATGATATTATCATATATAGTAACGACTGGCAGCGGCATATGCAGCACCTGCGAGCTGTCCTCAGAGCGCTGCGAGGGGCTGGGCTCACGGCTAACCCAAAGAAGTGTGCAATTGGGCGCGTGGAAGTTAGGTATCTGGGCTTTCACTTGGGTCATGGACAGGTGCGTCCCCAAATTGACAAGACGGCAGCAATTGCGACCTGTCCAAGACCTAAGACCAAAAAGGAGGTTAGACAGTTCCTGGGGCTGGCAGGATATTACAGAAGGTTTGTACACAATTATTCGGACCTTGCTAGCCCGCTGACTGATTTAACTAAAAAGGAGGCGCCAGATACCGTTCAGTGGACGGAGCAGTGTCAGCAGGCGTTTACCCAGATAAAGGCAGCCCTGTGTGGTGGCCCGCTGTTACAGGCTCCTAACTTTTCTCTCCCTTTTTCCCTGCAGACCGACGCATCGGACAGGGGGCTGGGCGCCGTCTTGACCCAGGAGATAGAGGGTGAGGAGCGGCCGGTGCTGTACATTAGTCGTAAGCTCTCGAAGAGAGAGACAATGTACAGCACCATTGAAAAGGAGGCTCTCGCCATCAAGTGGGCTGTTCTCACTCTCCGCTATTATCTCCTGGGCCGAGAGTTCACCCTCTGTTCGGACCACGCGCCCCTGCAGTGGCTCCACCGAATGAAGGATACCAACGCGCGGATCACCCGTTGGTATCTAGCTTTGCAACCTTTCAAATTCCAGGTGGTCCACAGGCCGGGTGCACAGATGGTTGTGGCTGACTTCCTCTCCCGCAGGAGGGGGGGGGGGGAGGCTGCAGGCCGGACGGCTCCCCGGCCTGAGTCGGGCGGTGGGGGTATGTGGCGGGGGGCGCGTGGTTTGGCGAGATCTGCAGTGGGAGAGCGGGGGCGGAGCCAGGCGGTGAGTAAGCGGGTCAAGTTCAAATGACGAACACCTGTCTGTGATTGCAGTAATTGGCGTGAGGAGACCGCATATAAGCAGCCTGGGCTGACAGTACTGGGAGAGAGACTGGGAGCTCGTGCACGGACCGGCAAGTCAAGACGCTACATACTGAGAGAGAGCTGAACGCGAAGCTGTAGCCAGCGGGAAGAGTGTGGAAGCAGAAGGAAGCGAAGCTGTAGCCAGCGGGAAGAGCTCTAGTGCGGATTTAATTTCCTTTTGTGTTTTCCTGAGTTGTTTGTTTGTGAGCGCCGAGTGCGCTGTGGGGAGAGTAAAAATAAAAGTGCACGAGCCCCAGATATCGCCGACCCTGTGTCTCCTTCCATCACCCACACGATACCCCGAACACGGACCGTATCACACATACTAAGATAATCACAATATAATTTATATTTTAACAGATCGTGCAGCCCTAATCTCAATGTTTTCTCTCGTATATGCAAAGAAAAAATTGCTTATTGATAACATTTCTATTGGCAGAACTTTTTTTAGTCTGAAGAACAACATTACAAAATATAATTTTTTGTTCTATAAAAAACAAATTGTGCTAAATTTCCCGCCATTAGTAGATGTGGAAAAACAACTTCATTTTGGTCTATATGGCTGTGCATAACAAATATCAACTTGCTTGATTTATTGAACTATTGCTTTTTTGTAAATATACATAGAATTTCGTAAACATGCTTCTTTCTGTTTGTAAAACGGGGTTGTATGCTACCAGTAAGCTCTTTTCTGACATGCTTCTCTTTGTGGCAAAAAATAGCCTTTTCTTTTTCACCCGGGGTATCGAAGTGGCAATCCATAACCAAAAGTAAGTGGGGATACTACAGGTAGTACAGGTAGAAAAAGGTCACAAGGTCACTGGAATAACAGAAAGCACAAACACATGACCCAGTTGTCAGCAATATGTTATGGTTGTGATAATTGGTGATCATCTCAAGAACAGTGACTCAAACAACTCCACAATTAACAACAAACGTATTCATGTTCAGGATCAATTTTGGATTGAACTCCTACTTTTTACAATCTAGTCAATTCCTGATATAGTATTACCTGAAATATGCCTATCAAGTGCCATCCTTTTTTGTCCTCATTGAATATTACGATGTGTTATGATGACTTTAAAGTCTTGACACATATTATATCATATTATATTACATTATATTATATTACTGTATATTAACAAATTTAATAGAACTACTTAAAGTTATTCTCACCTACTGTATATGCCTTCAGCTGTGCAGATCAGTACTGTACAGTGGAGAGTTTATTGTACTGTATCAAAGGAAAAACGGCAAATCTTCTTCTGTAAATTGCATCTATGTCTGGTGTGATGGTGAGCCTGTAGTGTACAGTAATTATATCACGTCTGTGATGTTAAAAAGCAACTTGATGTTTCCCAGTAGAGTTTAGTGTGATTAACTAAAAACACATGCCTGCTTGATATTCAAGCAACACTTTGAGGAGTAGATATTCTGTCTTTTTTAGCCTTTTCCCCCATCCCCTGCCTCAAGCTTCTGTATGCAGAATACATAAAACATCTCCCCTGGTGTCAGCACAATTAGCTGCTAAATAAAATGCCACTCTCTGTTGTGTGTGCTGTTTTAATTATACAAACTGGGTGAATTAGTGCCCCATTTAAGTGAAATAAACAGCCATGTTTGCCAAGACAATATTTCCCCAGAGAAGTGAGGAAAGAGGGCAAATTAGCTCAGGAAATTCAAAATATCAGCACATTAACTTGGAGGTGAATCAAGAGTAGATCTCCTGGTAGTTTTCAGAGAAAAAAAGAAACCTCAAATCAATAGGGCGTACGTTCCTGGAGGACAATGTTATTGCTCAAAGGTTGCTCTTTCATAGCTCAGGAGATGTTAATGGAGCTCTTAGTTTTGTTTAAATGTCAGCATGGTCGCAAATGTTTTTCTTCCAAATTCCTTAAAAGAAATAATAACATTGTTAAACAGGGCCATAAGATTTTAACGACAAGCAGTTTGTCTCAACCAAATTCACAGCTAATCAGAATAGAGCGTAGGTAGACACTCTCTCCGCAAGCGCACTGCTGTCTCGCACTCCCAATTAAATGGATAAGTACATAATTTAATAAAAAAATTAACCATTTTAACATTATTCAAAACACATATTCTGATAAAAATGTTTGTCATGTGTTGGGGATATCGTATTACAAGTAACACGAGTTACATAATCAGATTACTTTTTTACAAGAAACACAATCGCATTTAAAATGTTCACAACAAAATACTGTTTCTGAGATACCTTTTCAAATAAGTAACACAATTTGGGAGAAATCATGATTAAGGTGAAGTGGCGTTGTGTATAAACATAATGGTTATTGTTGATCAGAATATTATACAATTCTGCAATCTTTAAAGGCAGGGTAGGTGTATGTATCTATGTTTGTAGTAGGGCTGTCAATATTCCTCTATAATACTATTCGAATTCCATTCCATATTTTATGTACTATTCGAATAATATTTGAATATTAAATGCTCAAATTCATTCTATTATTAATATTTACGACATTACACATTCTGAAGGATTGGATATTCTGAAGGATATGGCATGTAATTTGCGGGCATCAGGGAGACGCTATCAATATGCGGGAGACTCCCGGATCTTCCCGAATGTCTGTATAAGACACCCTGATGATAGCCTAACAGCTTGGATAACGTGCACAATTGTGTTACAATTCAAAAACTTAATTGTTCATTAGACGAAACAAAAGCATTTCATTTTCAAATGCGTGTAAGCCGCGAGAAAGATTGCATATATAGATATATATTTTTTAAATATATATAAAAGCAATATTCGAATAGTAACTTCAGCATTCGAATAGTATTGTTTTTTTAAATATTCAAATTATATTCGAATTTCAGAATTCGTTCTAACAGCCCTAGTTTGTACGTATGTACTGTATGTATATCTTGTCTGTTGAAGGCATAGGGACATAAAATGTTTGCCCAATCATTGCATTCGATCTACCTGCCTGTCAAAATATGCATTTTCATACAGTAGTAGCCGCCTCTTACAGTTACTCCTGGACCAAAACAATGAGCTTATCCTGCGTTCACGTCATAACTACTGTAATTTGGAAACCCCTGATGTTACTCTGAGCGGTTCAAATTTAAGCATTTCGATGACAACACTATCAACGTCGAAATTTATCTGCAGCCGTCAGGTGATACAACTAAAGCTCTATAAGTTGTTTTTATTCATTATTATTGCAGTGTCATGTGCTTTGAGACATGATGTAGTTTAACGCCGGCTCTTTTGTTTGCTCCTTGCTGTACACGTTCATGTATTTTGAAAGAGGCGTGGCTTAGGAGACGCTCTGATAGGATGGTGGGATCTTATGCTTACAAAGCTAGCTCGCTATTTTCTAGTCTCTCCGAAAATTGCCTACCCTACCTTTATTAAAATATACTTTATGTGTTTAATCTCACTTTATGAACCAGTGTCTTTGTTGACGATCCAATCAACTATACTAATAAGCAAAAATTACTTTAGTTAAACATCACAATTTTGTTTCTTTTTATTCTTTTTTCTTTCTCTCACTGATCCTATTCTTCTGCAATCCAGAATGACGCAACATCTGAAAGGTTTAAGTTTCTCCCACCCCTACTGTACAGATGTGTACTTGTTTTTTCTTCAGCCTGTTATTCATTTCACTTGAAAGGGCAACTTTTTTAAAATTAAAAAGCAAGCAAGAAAACCCAGTCCAGGTGAGAAAAAGTAATGCAAATGTAACAACGCTACTTTAACCAAAAGTAACTAAGTAGTGCAACTAGTTACTTTTTTAGGAAGTAATGCAATATTGAAATGGATTACTTTTAAAAGTAACTTTACCCAAAGCTGTCTGCAATACACTTGAGTTTTTACAGTTTAAATGTTCTTGTTTCCTTTATGCTGTTTTGAAGATCTGAGGTAAATTTTCTATTTTTGTCCCTATTATAGTCACACAAAACTGAACTTTTTAATTAAACAATTTTAATATTGTACAAAACACATAAGACATAACATAACACATAATCACTAAACCCTCAGCCCTTAATATGCAGAAACTGAAACCATTTCAAAAATTGGATCTCTTGTTGCTCATCATGGCTGGTTAAAAACTTTGAAATCATAGGAAATATGGACAGATAATTGTGTGTTAAGTGTGAGTGCCAATGAGATTGGAGTTTGTGTCCAAATCCAAGCAACTGTTATTAAGCTGAATGGGAATGCTAAAGGATATATCTTCCAGTATATTAGACCCCCAACTTTACCCCAAACCATCACAGGTTTTCATGTAGGATTATGACTTTGATGTTAAAGGAACCTATAAATGAGTCCCAGGCACCTCGACTCTAAGGAGAAAGAATTACAAAATGTTTGGAGGGACAACAGGAAAATCTCACATAAACATACTGTCCTTTTATTGGTACGTGACAATTTTCTGTCAAGCAAAGACACACTAACATGTCCTGTTTGGCCTGGAGGAAAATCAGCTTTCTTGCAAAGACTTGCCTGCCTTAACCAAAAGCAGTATTCTTCAACAAAATCCTTCACTTGAAAAACAAGACAGCTGTATAGCCGGAGAAAGAAAAAAAAATCCTACGCTCTTAGACTCTAGACGGACTACATTCCAGTCCTTCCAACCTGCCAAACAGATCCTTAGCGTCTCCCCCAATAATGGCACAGGTTCTGTCCCTCCGTCTCTCTCTCTTTCCCTTGAGCGGCGCTCAGCGTGGCTGAATCTGCGTCACGCAGATTTTCCTCTTTTGGACAGTCACTCACATTATATTCACATATCTGAATAGTTTACGCTTTATTGGCATAGCACGTACTAATGAGATTTCTCCCTGGCAGTGATGCGCTTCTCTCTGGCAGCTCAGCAGTTCCCGCTCAGACTGCACACACACACAGAGAGAGAGAGAGAGAGAGAGAGAGACTTTAGTTTACTTTAGTTTAGCCTTCAGGTTTTTGAAATGACCAGTTTAAGATCTAAATTTCAGTGTTTTTTTATGGCAAATGAGACTTTCAGTTCATACAATTGTTAACATTTAATTAATATTTATTTGACCACATACTAACTAAAAAATCGAAATGAATTAAGTTAAAAATTGATTTGATGCTGACATATAAAGGGCTATTTATAAACGTATATTATAAACCATTCAATTTTATGATAGCAAATTAAATGGCTCAGTTATGAAACGACTTAAAATTAATGAATGCTTATTTTATACATTATTTGCTCATTGTACTTACAAAATCATGACACCACACACACCCACATATGTACTAATGTTCAAAGGGGTCAGTAAAACTTTTCGGGACACAATTATTTGATTTAAAATGACAGTAAAGATATTTATAAAAGATTT
The DNA here is from genome assembly GCA_038021265.1 of Cyprinella venusta. Classification (NCBI taxonomy): domain Eukaryota; kingdom Metazoa; phylum Chordata; class Actinopteri; order Cypriniformes; family Leuciscidae; genus Cyprinella; species Cyprinella venusta. The sequence continues at coordinate 5,905,506 of CM075869.1, forward strand.
TTAAATAATGAAAAAACCCATCACCGTATCAGTTTCTGTTTTCAGATAGGATTTCAACATTGGTAATAATAACTGTTTCACAATAATACTTTTATACTATATATTTTTAATTAAATAAATATCGCTTTGGCGAGCATAAGAGACTTCCGCAAACTTTTTAAATATCATATCATTTAAATAATAACAGTCTATGGCTGAGATGTTTTTGTCAAGTTCATGTTATGATCATAAATCAAACGTTCAATGAGTCTGTATTTCTTTGTCTTGATTTTTCTTCTGTTTTTTTTTTAGTTTTGTCAGTGGTGTTTGCGTGATTATTAATATGTATCATTTAGTTTTATTACCAGCAGTATTGAAGGTTAAGTTTGCAGTTAAAAAAAAAAAAAAAAAATCAGTACTGTTGCAGTGTCAGTATGTAAAAGAGTGTTTTACTCACTGACTTTTTCACAGTGCTACCACATGTAGGCGCCCGTAAAATTTGTGATTATTTTTTTTTGATTATTGACAATTTTTTTGATTACGTTTTAATGGTTAAATAACATTTTTTGTAATCAAAGATCATGTCTAATCAATTTAAATCGTGGAACTTATACACTCACTGTCCACTTTATAAGTACACCTGTTCAACTGTTCGATACACAAATATCTAATTAGCCAATCACATAGCAGCAACTCGGCACACGATCAGTGCGATCTGCTGAAGTGCAAACTGAGCATCAGAATGGAGAATGGGCTATATGCACGCATAAGTTCCGCATTTGACGCAAGGATGCTCGTCCATTTTCGGTTGTGGAGATTAAAGCGGTGGAAAACCGAGGAAAACGGGATTATGGCAGAGTCTTCAAAATTTACTGTCCTCCCGTCTTTGAAACGAAACGTACGTACGTTTAGATGTAATTTTATATATAGTTATGTTTATTTAATATAATTTTAAAAAGAAGCATAAACACAACGAGGGGTGTCTGTTTCATCTGTTTTTGTGACTAACGTTTCTTTAGTATAACCATGGAGTATCCACAAGTTTCCGAGGGGCGCTCCTGTAAAAAATAAAGTGGGTGAAACTTCCGGTGAGGCGGCGGAAGTAGCATTCCAATGGTGTTTTGTGTGTTAGTTAGCGAAGAGGCTAGCTGTTTTTCGGAGAATTATTTTACTATTTAAAGACGCAAATCTTTATGAGAGATGTCGTTACGGAGCTCAGGGACAACATGTGCTGTTCGCGGTTGTATGTATAACCGGACTAAACTAATTCAGTGGCTTAAACGTGAGTGTTTTGAACATAAGCTGAAAAAGAAATCAGAGTGATCCTGCCAGAGCCCGTCTCTGATCCTGCCTACGACTGTAGTTTCCATTACCTCCCAAAAGACGACGAATCTTCCTGTGTACATTTGTTTAAATTAATATTCTATAAACTCTATCAGCATGTGTTTGGCTGTTCGCTACTGATGTTACACCTAAACTCAGGATCAAAGCCTGTGTTGACAGAATACCAAATGTGCCAGTTAATGTATTCAGGTAGCACATTATTTATAATTTTGAATAAACTCCAAAGCACAATGACTAAGTGTGTATTTTTTATTTTAATTGTTTGTCAGCTCGCACAACTGTCTGTCACCATGCCTTGATGAGTATTGATTATTAATAATGTTATTAATACTCCCAATCAACTACTGCGGAGGGTAAAGGTACTGTTATTCCACCCTTTTGAATTTCGTTGATGTTGTGTTCCCTCATCGTTAGCTAGTTTGGATCGCTATAACTTGAATGACTGTCAACTGTTGAATGAACGAGTGTCAAGCATGTCAAGTCGCACTTTGTTTACTTCGAACCGGAAGTCGCGCCCACTTTTGACGCAAGCCCTCATGGGGCGTAGGAAACTTGTGGATAAAATTCAATATAAATTCTCGCTATTGTATTGGACTCTACGATCGGCGGAAGTTATCGAGCATCCTTAAACCTTCACTGGAAATACCGCTGTGCATAGAGCCCATAAAGGTGACTTAAGTGACTTTGGGCGTGGGATGGTTGTTGGTGCCAGACGGTCTGAGTATTTCAGAAACTGCGGATCTACACAACCATCTCTAGAGTTTACAGAGAATGGTCCAAAAAGAAAAATTTCCAGCGAGCGGCAGTTCTGTGGGTTAAAATGCCTTGTTGATGTCAGAGGAGAATGGCCAGACAGGTTCAGCTGAAAGAAAGGCAACATCAACTCAAATAACCACTTGGTAAAACTGAGGTTTGCAGAAGAGCATCTCTGAACACACAACATGTCGAACCTTGAATACAGAAGATGACCTACAGCAGCAGAAAACACACTGGTGTCACTCCTGTCAGATGAGAACAGGAAACTTAAGCTACAGTTCACACAGACTCAACACAATTGGACATTAGAAGATTGGAAAAATGTTGCTTGGTCTGATGAGTCTTGATTTCTGCTGCAACATTCAGATGGTCGGGTCAGAAGTTGGCGTCAACAACATGAAAGCATGAATCCATCCTGCCTTGCATCAGCGGCTCAGGTTTTCTTGGCACACTTTTGGCCTCTTAGCACCAATTGAGCTTTGTTTAAGCACCACAGCACACCTGAGTATTGTTGCTGATCACCTCCATCTCTTTATAACCACAGTGTATCATCTTCTGATGGCTACTTCCAGCAGGATAACACAACATCACAAAGCTCAAATCATCTCAAACTGGTTTCTTGAACATGTTCACTTCACTCAAACGGCCTCCACAGTCACAGATCTCAATCCACTAGAGCAGCTTTGGGATGTGAAGGAACAGGAGATTCACATCATGGATGTGCAGTGACAAATCTGCAGCAACTGTGTGATGCGATCATCACAATATATACCAAATTCTCTGAGGAATGTTTCCAGCACCTTGTTGAATCTCTGCCATGAAGAATTACGGCATTTCTGAAGGTAAGAGGGGGTCCAACACCGTACTAGCAAGGTGTACCTAATAAATGTGGCCGGTGAGTGTACAATTCAACAATAATTTATTAAAAATGAACTTTTTTGCGCACTATGAAATCTTTTTAACAGATCTATAATTCCATTTTTATGATTAGATTATGATTCCGCCCTACATGTGTGTCCCTAAATGTCTTTCATATCACCCATTGCTGTAGTGTCTCTTGGCTGTCCTGCAGTCTAGCACTCCTTATAAGATTCCTGTTCCCTCTTACTTGTATCCTTGGCATTCCCTAGCCGACAATCATTGGCACAGATGCTCATGATATCACGCCTGGCATGAGTTATCAACCCATGTCACTTTCCATCCCTGTCGCACTGTCTAAAGTGCTGCGGCCAACATGTCAAAACATATCTGTCTCCCCGCGGTGTGATCACGATGACACAATCATTTGCTCGAGGAGACAAGCGGCTTAAAGAGCCAGTTGTCGCAGCGACATGTCCCTGTCGGAGGTCGTGACCCTCCCTCAGAGTTACGGTCCTGTGGGTAAATAACGGCCCGGGCCTTGTGCTTTACTGTGTCCTGTGACTGTACGGGTAGTCGACTTTGGTTCTCAGATGCTGCCCACCATTTGCTTGAGGAAATCATATATTTGCATACTGTAAAAATTGGCATGCCATCTAATTCTGTTCACTTTGAGAGTAGCACTCATTGCCTGAGGCAGATGCGTGTGTAAGCTTGCGGATGTTGGTTTGTGTTAAGTGTGTGAAACGATTAGTGTTGATATGCATATGTTGGCGTTTTTGTAATCTTTGTCTCTTTGTGCATGTGAATGTTGCATGCGGGCCCATGGTTGAAGAGCAGGTTGTATGACAGGTTTTACAGAGAATTTCTTAGCTGCTGTTTTTTAAACGTCTTGTTTGTCATGAACCCACGGTGCAACACGTTTCACTGCGCTCTTTTAATTTTAACTCATTAAAACGTGTTCGGCAATGCATTACATATGGAATCCATACAGGCACAGCCTTGAATACATCTCGATAATAATGAATTATAAATATATACTTACCTAAATGGTTATTAGGAACACCATACTAAGTTTGACCCCCTTTCGCCTTCAGAACTGCCTTAATTCTACGTGGCATTGATTCAACAAGGTGCTGAAAGCATTCTCTAGAAATGTTGGCCCATATTGATTGGATAGCATCTTGCGGGTAATTGAGATTTGTGGGATGCACATCCAGGGCACGAAGCTCCCGTTCCACCACATCCCAAATATGCTCTACTGGGTTGAGATCTGGTGACCCTGTGGGCCATTTTAGTACAGTCAACTCATTGTCATGTTCAAGAAACCAATTTGAAATGATTCGAGTTTTGTGACATGGTCCATTATCCTGCTGGAAGTAGCCATCAGAGGATGAGTACATGGTGGCCATAAAGGGATGTACATGGTCAGAAACAATGCTCAGGTAGGCCGTGGTATTTAAACGATGCCCAATTGGCACTAAGGGACCTAAAGTGTGCTAAGAAAACATCCCCCACACCATTACACCACCACCACCAGCCTGCACAGTGGTAACGAGGCATGATGGATCCATGTTTTCATTCGGTTTACGCCAAATTCTGACTCTACCATCTGAATGTCTCAACAGAAATCGAGACTCATCAGACCAGGCAACATTTTTCCAGTCTTCAACTGTTCAATTTTGGTGAGCTCTTGCAAATTGTAGCCTCTTTTTCCTATTTGTAGTGGAGATGAGTGGTACCCGGTGGGGTCTTCTGCTGTTGTAGCCCATCCGCCTCAAGGTTGTGACTTCACAAGTGCTTTGCTGCATACCTCGGTTGTAACGAGTGGTTATTTCAGTCAAAGTTGCTCTTCTATCAGCTTGAATCAGTCGGCCCATTCTCCTCTGACCTCTCGCATCAACAAGGCATTTTCGCCCACAAGACTGCCCCATACTGGATGTTTTCCCTTTTCACACCATTCTTTGTAAACCCTAGAAATGGTTGTGCGTGAAAATCCCAGTAACTGAACAGATTGTGAAATACTCAGACCGGCCCGTCTGGCACCAACAACCACGCCATGCTCAAAATTGCTTAAATCACCTTTCTTTCCCATTCTGACATTCAGTTTGGAGCTCAGGAGATTGTCTTTACCAGGACCACACCCCTAAATCTATTGACGCAACTGCCATGTGATTGGTTGATTAGATGGTTGTATTAATGAGAAATTGAACAGGTGTTCTAAATAATCCTTTAGGTGAGTGTGTGTGCGTGCGTGTGTGTCTATATATATATATATATATATATATATATATACACACACAAATATACACACGCACACACATTTATTATATATTTTTATTATTATTTCTAATGTTGTAAATTGAATGTAATTCAGTATTTTTTTTTTCAAATTATATCACAAAGACCTCATTTTTGGTTCAAGGTCCTTAGATCCTTAAGTCTCTCTCCATATAATTATCAGCAGTGTTACTTTAGTATCACTAATATATGATTAAAATTTTATTCATATTTTTAATTTTTTTTTTTTTATATTTTCAGATATTTCTTTTTATTTTTGGTTAAAGGTAACAATTGTGTTGTTTTTTTAATTTGTGTAAGTTTTAGTCTTTAAAAAAATGTCTATATAGCTTTTAGAAATAATGTATTTCAACTTCAGTTATTTTAGTACATCAACTTAAACAAAATTTTTAATATTTAAATATGTTTAATATTAAAGTTTTTGATTTTAATAACCCTTTGAAATTGTATAACCTCAAGATTCATGACTTAATATTCATGATTCATAAATTACATTTGTAGAAATGTATTTTACCTTGAAAATAGTAAAATGTGTTTTCATATTATAACGTGTTTAAATCGTTAAATTAAAGACATAAATGTTTTTTTCAAATATATGAAATGAATACAAAGATTATAATAACTTAGTACAATAGTTCTATGAAAGAATACAAAGATTACTAGAACTTAATACAATAAGAATACCACTTAAACTGTAGTTCAAGCCTTTTATCACGAGCCTTTTATCATGAGCAGGTGTCCGGTGAACCTCTTGAAATAAACCAGACAGCGTTTTTTTAGACCAAGTTGTCATTAATATTTTAGGGTAGATGTCATGACTGTATTCACCTTTGGTTCAACTAGGAGCTTCAAAGACTGACTTATTTTATGGGTTACCATCATAAAGCCCAAGGAGTTTTACCTGCACACATGGATGACGTTGGGGAATTCATTGTTCCCTGCCGGCGGAGGGTTGATCAGGGTTCAGGGGCATGAATGGAATGTTTCTCTGTTGGGCCCCGGAGGGCAGATTTACTGAGGTGGAGCTGTGTCCTACTAACAACAAAATTTACTACCACCACTCGCCAGAACCCAAAGCAAAGCAAAGAAATTGTATATACAATGGCTCACTAAAAACTATTCGGACACTTTAGACACAGTTAAAAATCTCGGAATGTGATTGGATTAGATGACAAAATATCAAAGCACGTTCCTTTTTTTTCTTAACAGAAAGAACACTTAAAAAATTAAGATGTTTGTTGGTTTTAAATCATGATAAATATTCAGTTTTTAAAGTGCATAATAAATAAGCTAATACTTTTTATCTGGTGGGAAGAACACTACTCATTAGTTCAAACAGACACTCGTAGAAGTAAAGGTTCTATATAGAACCTTAAAAGGTTCTATCAGCGCTTCGTATTTGGAACCCCTAAAAGATTCTATACAGAACCATTTTTAAGGGTTCAATAATAAGAACCCCTTAGAGTTGTTACCAGAAAAAAGTTACAATATGGAACCTTTTGGGTTCATTCATCATTTGTTTTGTCCTTTCCAGATTAAATATTTCATATTATTGACAAACATCAAGACCCTAAAATGTATTTATGAATGCATGTGAATGATCACAAAATTCAAGATATAAATGTATATATTTATATCATTTTATGTGGTTAATCAATATCACATGAATAGTACCATTTCAGTTTTTCTCCTCCAAAAAATCAGCATGATTAAAATGTGATATTAAGTTACTACAACAGTTTAATAAACAATAATTTAATTACAACTACAAAATGTTGCAGAATAATGTAATATATGAATGAATAATATCCTATAAAGAACCTTTGTGGCAAAAGTGTTCTTTCTTGTCATTACAGATCCTTTTGTAGCATAAAAGTTTCTTTGGACTTGAGTAAAGAACCCTATGCTTCATATATAGAACCCCAATGAACCCTTTTTTTTCTAAGAGTGTATGTTACACCTTGAGAAAAATAAAAGGTTGACAACTTTACTAAGGCGAATATGCTGAATCCCTCCTGGCAGAAGTATCCTGCTCGGACCACTGGAGGGCAGTATCAACCTTATGGTAAAGCAGGAGTTAATGGCTTTATGTGCCATAGTACAGATGTTTAGATTACATGTCTTTCTGACACTCAATGTGTGTGATATATATAATTGAGAATAATGAGAAATACAAAAAAAAAACGTCTTAAAATACAGAAGCATGTGTGAAAATATTGAAAAAGTGACATTCTCTTTAAATAGTATCTGTATAAATTAAAGTACAACAATCTACATTATTCCAATGCAAATACATCTCGTTAACTTTACGGCAATGCCAATTAAATAAGGTTGCTTTAAAACTTGCATTGCAGTGGTAAGAACGAGAATGTATAGGGAAAAAGTCTTAATTAAGAAAATTTAACTTAAAATTTAACTTAACTTAAATCTTAAAATTTAGTGGTCATACAAATGGGTTGCTTCAATTTCTTTATGCAAAATATAATTGACTTCTTTTATTTTTTGGTGAGATGTGACCTGGACACGTGTACGTAAGATTCACGCAACGAAAGGTGGAAGGAAATAAACACAGTATGTTAAATTAGGCTCTTGATCAAATTTCCAGAATTATTGGTTCAGTAATTTCCTGAATACGTTTGTTTAAGAATGCTTTGAATTTGCACCTTATTGACCACTGTTGAAATCAATGTTGCATGTTTCAAAGAAGAGTTATTTATTTTTATTACACAATGATTTAGGCATGTTAAATGCCCACGGCAGCTTCTGTAGAGACGGGATGTGTAGACTGAGAGTGGAGGATAAAGAGATTCAAATAAAGGAATCACAGAAATATTTGATTCCAGTTCAAACCAAATGATGCTTAAGTCTGATGAATTAATAAAATGGTGGCAGATGGGTCCCTGGAGCACTGTGTGTGCGTGTGTGTGTGCGCGCATGCCTCACGAAGACCCTTAAAAAGGATCGCTACAGTTGCTTGAGATTAGAAAAGGCAAGGTGTGTACCATGAGGCATAACTGCATGAATAATATATGAATGTCTCTGTGCTTACAGCTTAAGGGTCATTATCATCTCCATGAGCAGCATCAGCTTCATGCCAGGCTAGGCTTTATGTTGTCATCTGAACACCTTTAATCTCAAGAGGAGAAAACAGTGGTTTTGAGAGCCAATTAAGCACCTTTGGGTGAAAAAAATGATTGAACTTTGATTTATGAAGCAATGTCGAGAGATTATGAAGCTTCTATCAGGTCACTCGCGATGTCCAAGTACTTTCACTACGCTTCTTGCAAACCTCTAATTTCAGTGTGAAACTCATTCCACATGCGTATCATTCATCTTGTTGAGGAGAGCTAAGTGAGCTTTTCGGTTAACTTGAGTCAGAGAAGGGACCAGATGGCATATCTAGAGACTTTAGGCTGGGCTTATTTGACCTGGGCCATTCAGAACACACTATTCTCATAGGGTTTTATTTTTCCCCCCAAATTATTTTTAATTGTTCCGGATTCGGTTTTAATGGTTTAATTAGATATTAATAATCAAAAAAGATGTGTAATCGATTGAATTCACCAAAGTCTCCCATGTGGTGAAAATCAAGCCTAATGATATGTGGTGTTTTTAATGTGCCTTAAAGGAGTAGTTCACTTAAAAAAAAAATTGCTGATAATTTACTCACCCCCATGTCATCCAAGATGTCCACGTCTTTCTTTCTTCATTCGAAAAGAAATGAAGGTTTTTGATAAAAACTTTCCAGGATTTTTCTCCATATAATGGACTTCATTGATAACCAAACAGTTCAAGGTCCAAAAGACACTTTCAGTACAAACTGCAAACTGTTCAAAGGGCTTTAAATGATTCCAGACGATGAATAAGGGTCTTATCAAGCGAAATGATCGCTCATTCAAAAAAGTAATAATAATGAAGTTTAAGTTTTATAAGCTCAAATGCTCGCCTTGCTCTGCACTGTGATGTACGTTCGTGACTTTCCTGTTTAAACTCGTTCATCAAAATGAACAAATCTTTTTTTGTGTTATTTGGTCGATTCAACGAATGAAACGAACGAATTGACTTGGAAAAAGATTTTTCCAATCAATATTTTTCTGTTAATATGAAAAATCGGGTGGATTTAGCAATATAGCGGGTGTATAATGTATATTACAATGTTGTGATGAACCATACGCCTCGATCCACTGACATTCTGAGTTGTTCAAAGTGTTTCTGATGATTGTTAGAAGACGAATGAGAACATGGTTTGTGTAACATTAGCAACACATTATTAGCGGTTTGATAACATAGTCAAGCAAAAGGCTAATCGCATTAATTACCTTTATATGTCTGACGTTTGTAAAGAGCGACACCATTGTGCAGCGTTTACCTCAGTAAATTAGCTGAGTGAATCTCTGAGCTGGAGTGAATGGAGGCGGGGCTAATTAGCATATTCGATAGCCCCTTTTCCACCAAAGCATTTTGAGAGCCGGTTCGGAGCCGGTGCCTGTGCGCGAACCAGTTCTTTGTGTTTCGACAGCCAAAGAACAGGTTTGCGGCCGCGAGAACTGGTTCCAAAGCGGCACCAACTCTTTGCTGGACTAGAACCGTTCTTTTAGCACGTCATGTTTACGGGGCGGGTTTAAATGCGTTCTTCTCGGTTCTTTTAAACATATTTTCTGACCATCGCAAAGCCAGGAGAAACTGCAGAAACACGCAAGCGTTTTATTTATTTATTGAAACATAAGGAAAGAAGAAAACAGTCACGATATAGAACAAATAAATGGAAAGAAAAAAAGACACAAGACAGGGGTACATAACGTATCAGAAAAGATTACATATTAAACGAAAAGATTAAAAGACTTACACATTTCAATTGTTTTTAAATAATCCCAAAGCAATGTACTTGCAAGCGACGTAGACAGTGACGTAACGACGTCGTTCCCTGGGCGCTCTAGTCAATGGAAAAGCAAACCGGTTCTGAACAGGTTCGCAAGTTGAACCAGCTCCGAACCAACTTTGAACCAGCACCAGTTCCGAACCAGTTCTTTTTTCGGTGGAAAAGGGGTAGATGAGTTTTAAGGGGTACAGTTATTGACTACAGGGGGACTTTTAAACAATTTTAATAATTTTAATTTATTATAATTATTATATGAAATACATTTATTATTTTTTTCCCCAGAAAATTTCATCTATTTTATTTTTTTTCTGTGTTTTATGATTGAATCAATTCATTATCAAAAACAGTGGAAATCAAGTGAATACATTAAATTAATCTTTAAATTGTACTCTAAAATTGAACAAAATGATTGACATTTTTTCAGATGTTTACTGTTTAATTAAAATAGTTTGATGTTGTTTGGTATTTCTTAATTGTTTTTTTTTTTGATAAATTGTATCGTTATTATACTTTCGGTTGTACTGTACAATATTACTATATTAGATGTCATAATTCTAAGTTAAACCAAACTTTTTTGGGGGGCTTGTAGTGGAGACATTCGAGATTCTGTGTATCTGACAATATTTGATCAAATGAAGTGATAAAGTGGCTCTTCATGTCCTCATATAGTGAGAAGATAAAAACACACCGATCCTCAAGTGTGCTTGATTGTGTGTCGTAAACCAAACTCTGCTGCTCATTCACACAGAAATATATATTTAAATGGCAGTCCTTTTGCGCTTTAATAATCAAACAGCGATATAAACTAGTGTCTGTGAATAAGTGTTCGGCCTTACTTTTGATTTATTCCTTACAATTAACCGTTAATCAATTTCATGACATTTTGCATTATAAAATAAATTCCGCTTTTATGACTGGATTAATTTTCTGCATGGTGGAAAACGATGAACACCGTAGACCCATGGCTGAGAATAAGCATTACCACTCATGTTTTCTAAAAAAAAAAATGTAAAAAATGAAATGGTGCCATTTCCCAGAATGCACACCGCTATTCCCCACCTCGTTAGAGAATGCTGGGAATTCGGAGGTGGCGTCTTTCATGGCTGTTTTTATAAGTGCGCTGGAATGTTCGGCTTGGGCCAAAAGTGAAGCTGCCTTAACGACAGATTAATGTCTCATAGACTACTTATTTATTTGGTGACAGCAAGAGTGTTTAAGTATGTCACAAAGCATCAAGATTAAAATCCCCCTGTTAGTCTGGTCTCGTTTTCTGAGTCTGAATAATTGAAGGAGTTTGGAGTTGTGCAATGCTGCCGGTCAGGTTCAGCTGGGACACAGGGTGCCGTATAGACGAGGGAAAAAAAGGCGCAGGTCTGCTGCTGTTTGTCTTACTAATGTGCATGCAGCAACTGGACTCCTGGCTTTTCCTGCCCTGCCAAAACATGGGAACAGGCAGCATGGTTGGAGGGGATATTTATTTATTCATTTCCCTGCGGCTCTGTGGTTTCATGAGACACGGCTACACTTGGCCAGACCTCTCTCCCCTGACCCGTTCTCACCGAGCTCAGAGGGCTCCTGCCAGATCCTTCAGATCACGGCTTCACACGCGTACACGCATGCAGACCGTCTCCTCCGATTAATGGCACGCTGGTAGTTTCGGAGCGAGTGATTCGTCACTTCAGCGTGTTGCTGCGTGGAGTTCATGGTTTGTTTTGATTGGTGATGCACAATACAAAATGTGTGTGCCGATAGTGATATCAGATGACTTAGAACTTCTGATGATGTAGATAGTTTGGTGTTTTTATTTTTTTCTGCCATCTTGCTTCTAAACGCTATTAATGACACTTTAACTGTACCACACAGCTCAGGTTTCTCGAGCTACTTATAATAAGAGGACAGATTTAGAGCATGTTTTGGATTGTAGCATTAGATCACAATAAAATACAATTTATTTAATGAATAATTAATTATTTATAATTTAGGGGAAAGGAATGAGCAATTATTTTGTGCTCCTAAATATATATATATATATATATATATACATACACAGACACAGTGTGTGTATGTGTGTGTGTGTGTATATATATATATATATATATATATATACACATGTATTAGGGCTATCAAATCAAACGATTGATCGCGATTAATCGCATCCAAAATAGTAGTTTGTGTTTACATAATATATGTGGGTGCACTATAATTAATTTATGTATTGTGTGTGTGTATATATAAATATATATATATATATATATATTGTAGATATTTAAGGAATATTTTCATGTATATACAATACATAATTTATACATAATATATATAAATATTTTACATATAAATAATATATTTTTCTTAAATATGCATGTGTGTGTATATATATATATATATATATATATATGAAGAGTTGATATGCAAAAGCCTCTAAGTGCCATTTGAAATTTTCTTTTAAAATGATAATTTTTATCAAGCTTGTATTTTTAAGTTCAGTAATTTCACTTAAATTGCAATGAAAATTACCTATTAATTGTCATTTAATTGAAATTACTGAACTTGAATATATAAGCTTGATAAAAATTATCATTTTAGAAGAAAATTTCCAATGGCACTTAGAGGCTTTTGCATCTGAACTCTTCATATATATATATATATATATATATACAAAATAATACACATTGCACCCACATATATTATGTAAACACAAACTTTTTTTTTGGATGCGACTATTCGCGATTAATTGTTTGACAGCCCTTATATATATATATATATATATATATATATATATATATATATATATTGGCATTAAAAAAGTTTGTGAATCGATAAGATTTTTTTTTTTTAATTTATCTATTTTAAGTCTCATGCTCATCTAGGCTGCATTAATTTGGTAAAATAAATTAATAAATAAATAAAAACAATAAAACAGAAATATTAATACATATGATGACAATTTAAAATAACTGTTTTCTATTTAAATATATTTAAAAAATTACATTTATTCCTGTGATCAAAGCTGATTTTCAGCATCATTACTCCAGTTTTATTTAGTATCACATGATCCTTCAGAAATCACGTGGCACACTGCCTCCGAAACTTTTGTTCGGCATTAAAAAAAATTAAGATCGGGTTAGATTTTTCTGAATTTTTTCCATATCCGTAACAAGCATTTTGAGAGGTATTTTGACAATTGAGAGCCACCGCATGACGAATATGGTTAAACGCATACAAAAATGTCAGACTCAGAGTGCAACGACCTTTATTTGGGTGCTTTTATGCTGTACTTTTATATCAAATAAAAGCAGCCTTTGTGAGCATAAGGGACTTCTTTTAAAAGCATTAAAAACACAGACAGATACAGATCCCAGACACTTACAGATCCCAAATTTTTGAACGGCAGTGTACTGCATCTTATTATATTATATGTTTGTGTCTATGTGTATATATATATATATATATATATACTGTGTATATGTGGAAGAGACGTTTGACAGTGGAGATGTTCTCAGCTGGTCTTCTGCAACAGTTTCTGCGGTGGTCTCGCAGGTCAGAGGCAGGGTCACCCGAGAGAGCGATGCATCGCTGCGTCGGTAAAGCAGAACGGGTCTCTGTGATGCGATCCTATTCACACCTCCGTCTCCATTCACGAGCTGTACCCGTCTTCTCCCCGCAAGGTCGTCCTCACAGGACACGCGCCATCAGTGGAACACACAGACACCATTTACAAACCTGCACATACCACGGAGATGCGTTATTTAGACTTATATTTAGCCCTCAGTCATACTTAATCTCAAAAGGGTCATATCTCAAACTGTAGGCCTATCCTGTCAAAAGTCAAAAGTCTTCAAGAAATCAAAATTTGACTTGACAATATTTTTTACAGAATGTTGCAGTTTTGTTTAGAAATAATTCATCAATTCATTCCAGAGGCCGTTTAACTCCCATATACATCACAATAGGGACTATTAAACATATATTGCTTAAACATATTAAGTGGGAGAAGTAAAAAAAAATTAACACACTTGGATAAAAAAAAAAAAAAAAACATTTAACTTTTATCTTTAGGGAATATCTACACGTCAACAATGAATTTAAAGCTGATTTTTTTTCCTTTTGCATTTTCATGTACAGACGTCAACATTGTCCAAATAATCCCAGTTCACACGAATCCGTGAAAACAGCTAAAAGCGTTGTATTCTGCTGCCAGGCCAGTAGTTGGCGATGTTCCTTTGTAAAGAAACACTTCACACCTATAGACTGAACATGCAATACTCATGTGCATGCAAGGGGGTAATCCATCGACCGGAAGTTGAAGCCTCGCAGTAGCTGCCATGTTGTAGCAGAACTTCACTTGCGTTAGCGTTCCCATTGACTCCCATTCATTTTGGCGTCACTTTGACAGTGAATAACTTTACATCTAAGGCGTTTGAAGACCCCATTTGTCCTTTATTATTTCTATAGAAACACGACAATGTATAAAATGCTCCATTACCTTGTAGCTTATGTTATGGCCACATAGAAGCAGTTTTAGTTGAAGTAGGCTAACGATTGCGTCATACCCACACGACTCTCTGTCGCACAGTAGAGAGATTACCGTATGGACATGAGAAGAAGCTCGCAGGCAATCTGGGAAACGTGGAGGCAAAATGACAAAATAATTAATCAGAATACCTAGCAAAAGTTTCTCCTGCTCCTAGCTCATGGACAGCTCCTATTCACATTCTCCGCCTCTGCTAGTTTCGCAGGGGAATGATTCAGATTTCTCATGCCACAGCCACTAGAAGACAGACGGGTTGCTCATGGCACATCTACGTCATCACGCTCTGTTTGAGTCTGCGCGTCAGGGACGGAAGTGCTAAAAAATCGCCAAAAACGGGCTTCAATCGTCTCAATGGAGTTCCAATGAGATCGCTCTGTCCATTTTTTATACTCTCTATGGGTCTCATTCATGAAACACGAGCAGAACGAATTTGTGTGTAAATCGTGTGTAAAATGGTTCTGGAGTAAATTTTCGGATTCATAAAAATGTTCGTATTTTCCAAATGTTAGTTGGTACGCAAGAAATCTACACCTGCTCCCAGCCACACGTAAATGGTGCGCTTAACATCCGAACGTTTTGCTCATTAATAAGGCTGCATTTTAATTCACCAATGGGTACATATTTAAAAAGCATTTTGAAAAAAAAAATATTTTATATAGTAATTACATTCGTTTTTTCTTTTTACTTTTATTATGAGAGCCAGTAATAGCAGATCTGGTGATCGATGGCGCTCCTTCTCCAGTTTGAATACGATTTTTCCGAAGTCAACTAATTCGTTTTTTGCTGTCAAGCTTAATGTCAAACCATTTGTTTCTCACTTCTGGGACTGTTCGATTAAGAGATGAAACTCCATTAACTGCATCTGTAATATGCTGCCAATTGCTTCCTTTTTTAGGACCTGATGCGCCACTATGTAGGCTACGATTGAAAATAAAATGTGGCGTTTTGTATGAACTTGTGATAATAAAACTTCAATTTCTGCATCCGAGAAATCTTTCTTTTTTAATTCGCATTCATGTTATTATATGCATATAGATGTCAGTCGGATATAATGGGCCTGATTAACGGTATTATTGAGAATGAACGTGCACGTGCATCCCATTTACGATTGGTTGGAATTCATTAGCACACACACATTTTACTATCACATCTGACATTTACGAAGTATTTGTGAATCAGGAGAAGAGTTTTCGGGAAGTTCTCTTTACACGCAAATCACTCTCATATTTACTCGTATATTTACGAATGTTTCATGAATGAGACCCTATGTGTGCATTCTGTCAACGCTTTCACAAATTGTCGTTTTTGTAATTTACACGGAAGCGATAATGGTATCGTTTTATCAAAATTTAGTTTTTTCATGCCCCCAAAATATTTTGTTGTGTAAATAAACATCCAAAACGCATAAAAAGTTTTCTGTTGATATCGGTTCAGTGTAAACGCCCCCTTAGACTTCTGTTGTAGGTACATTACTGAAAATGCAATATTTGCATGTAGTCTGAGGGATGAGTTATCATAGCATATCACAGATGCTGTCCATAGAGGGTACCCAGAACCTTCATAGAAACTCAGCTCTGTCATTCCAGTCCCTTGGGTAGTAATGTGTTAATTTTAAGTATGTGCTCAGTCAATGTCATTTTCACACTTATATGCTTATAGGTGGGAAATATATATAAAATAAAAAATAAAAAAAAGCTTGAATCAGTAATGTTCTCAGATGTATCGTCAGGCCATATCAATATTTGATTGTCGCAGACTCTCACCCACTTACCTGTAGGGCTCTTTCTGTTCAAGAGCCATGCAGAAATATCCCAGTTTTTTTTTTACCGTACCTTTTATGATGCATATTTTAAAGACTCACTGAGAAGTTAGTGTTGGTGTTCGTGTGTCAGAAAGTCTGCTGCTTTTTGCTCTCACTTCCAGCTGTCAGCTTGTAGATCTTTGGTCTTGTAGCTGCTTTCTTTGGCTGTGAGATTGTGATTGTTTGTCTGCTAATAGCCAAAGCAAAGACTTCTCAAATCAGCAACAGTCTTGTAAAGTCAAATACACAACCGTAAGATACAGCCTAATTGATGCACACTAAAAGTGTGTGTGCTTTTTGGAAGGTTGGCATATACTCTACATTTGCCTTTCTACTTTTAGGGGACTGTCATTTGGGACGTAGTAATTCTCATCTCTCATACTATACTGTCAAGCATACTATCAAGCAAGTGCACACTTGATTGCACTCATGCTTTCTTTGAATTCCCACATCACACACAACCTCCTTCTGATAATCAGCCCCTAGTGTGAGAGTATTGATTTCTAAAGGATGGACAGAAGAAGACAAAAACCTTTGTATTCTTTACTCAACGTCATTGTTCAAATCTGCTGAGATCAATGGGAGGAGGATCCATTCCTCAAGCACTTTAAGTCAGATGCAGTGTGGCATCAGTTGCATGTCTTTCTTGGGGTCAGATAGCTGATTCATCAAAGCCCGAGGGTCTAATATCAATAAACTCATCCAAACACGAGTCCAACCGACCTCTTATGGGAGGGTCGTTTACATGGGATGACACTTTCATCTTAATTCTTTGTTCTTGTCTGTAACTGAAATCCATTACGTCTGTGACATGTTGTCTTTACAGTCCCTCCAGAAAAACGCGATTATGCGATCGCTGAATTCAATGCAAAATCAGCCAAAGTCCGCATATTTATACGGGGGCCGCATTTTTTCAAATACGCCGCACTTTCGCCGCATAAATTGCCGATTTCTGTGCAAAATATGCAGGGTTTGCATAATTTCATAATCCTCGCATTTTCGTTGCAAAAAAAGTCACATGTATCTTTGCAGAAAGTTGGAAAATTTTGCGTTTGCTTCACACAAGAGCAGCCGTTTCTCCCTGTTTCTATGGGAACATTATGAAGTGACGCAATTACGCGACGCCAGACAGACTCACGGAGGCCATTGACATCTCACAAATGGAACTCGTATAACTGTCTGTCACACGTTCTACCGTCACATCGTTACTTAATAAACAACATAAGATAAAAGAAGTAGCATCAAAAAGAAATGACCCGCACACATGGGGTGTTCGAGACGCACATATAATATAACACTGCAGAGAGTTCAACAGGAGCGCGCAGCTCTTAAAGGGGCCACACCTTGTTTACACTCGTTACAGTCTGAAATGAAATAAGATGAGAAATTAAATATTCCCAGCACTTTCTGTGATGTAGTATGCTTGCTTATCAAAGGAAGTAATAACTTAAGAAATGACTCTTACATTAGCCTAGTGAGAACAGGATGTTGGGGGAATCACTTTTTTTTCTCTTTTTCATCAAACTGCAATTTTTGCAAGTCATAAATTCATAAAATTGAATAAATATCCCGCATATTCCATCGCATTTTTAAAGAAAACGGGCCGCATAATCAATCAATTTTTGCCCACAACAATCACAAAAAAACTCTGCATTTTTCTGGAAGGACTGAATACTATTATGGTAAATGTTATATATAAATCGCAAATTTTTTCACAAATTTTTGGAAATTACCACCACAAAATCAGTCATTTTGATCGCAAAAATCACATAAAAAAATCGTGAAATCCTGGAGGGACTGTCTTTAGCATCACAGCTTATTTCAAATGATAAATGTCAGGGTGAGAGTCCTCAACAAAAAGCGCAGAAGGTGTCAGTGTTAAAGTTATGACTTTTTTTAGTTTGTTTTATCAGACACTGCATTAAAAAATCCTGCGAACGGACAATATACAAAGATTTACTACTAGGTCTGCACAACAGCAAACATTGGACTTTGAAATTCACAACACAGACGTTTTATTTAGGCCTTCTTTATACACACTTCAGTGAACATTGAACCACATCATGGCCTTCAGTGTTGGGGTTACTAGGCAATGTGTGTTACATAATCAGAGTGATTTTGGGAAGTAATGCATTGACTTTTGAATGATGATGATAAAGTTAATACTATAATAATTGTTGATGTAGAAATAATAATAATAAGGTTGAGGTTGGATGCTAAGTTTGTAAATTCCAAATATTGTTTAAAACATGTACGTACAGTGAAAATTAGTGTTCATTTAACTATTAACTTTCAATTCTTTGCACTGTACATCTTATTTACTCTCATTAAATGATTTACTTACTGTATATGGGCCATTGGCCACTAATCTCTAGATCTGTTGTCATTGAATAATGAAAATCCATAATGTTTTGCTTCACGACATCATGACAAAAAGCCTAGCATGTTTAATTTTTTTAACAGTCCTCCACAACGGTTCCGTCACATGTATGAGGTTGACCAATAGGAGCACAGGAGCTTTTCCGTACACAACTTTCAAAAAGACAAAACGAAAGAGAGACGATGGTGCTAGCGTTAAAACTAGAAGTAAAAATATATAAGAAAACAATATTTTACCTCTAGTTCTCTTTGGAGGATTGACAGCCATACCGTCCTCTTCGAGCAGGGTTTTCAAGTCTCACGCAATGGCCGTGAGACACACGCAATTCAACCAGTTCACACACTCACACGCCACACTGTGTATTTCTCACACTGAAAAGGCAATGCCGAGCAATCCAGGAACTCACTCGCTACGAGTTTCGCCTTCTCGATGACATCACGCGCGCCATTAAACACGGCATGCGATGACTGGTTGGGAAGTAACGTGTAGTCTGACATGTGTCTTGTCCACCACATGACAAGATTTCAGGAGCCAAAATCGTGTAATCTGACACAGTGACTATCGTAACAAAAAAAAAAACAAACCAAAAAAAAAACGTGTAATCTGAGCCAGGCATAAGTTGAACATTGTTAATATTTGAAATCAACCCAAGCAAACACACCCATCTCTTCATTGCTCCGCCTCCAAAGCTCATCCTCCAATCCTAGCTCGATCTCAAATCCCGATCAGTGGGATGCGAGGCGGGTGCACTAACAAGGTGCAAAAAAATCAATGATTATGAATGAATGACAAGAAAGCACAAAAAAATTAACTTACATACACAAAAGTACATACAAGAGTTTGTTGTTAGTTTCAAACAATGACACTCAAAACCAGTGTAACTCACGTGTTGAGCCGAATCAAAGCAACTTTTTCAAGTTTTCAGGCCTTCCTGCTAAGGTCTCTCCAGCGCTGGAAAGCTTTTCTAATATTAACGCGGGTCCGAAAGGTCTTTCCTGACCGTAACCCTTTTTTTCCAGTGATGTTCTTTTGAGCTTTTCTCTTTTGTAATGTCTCTCAGCCATCGCTTTCTACAGTCTTTCTTCAAATCCCCCAAATTCTTCCTCTTGCACCGTCATATGGTCCCTTTATGCTGATTGGCTACATCAGTCCAACCAACTTTCATGTGGCGTTTTTCAAATCATTGCGTGAATCATTTAAATACTCTCTTCCCATAAATTTTGTGTCTGAAAGAGAAACTCCTACTAATGCATATGCATTAGGGTCAGCCTGAAAAACAACTGTTTCCATGTCCTTTCAGCGCCAATTTTTCACTGAATGCCTTTAATAAATCCTGGCAGTTTAACGCCAAATGAGGGTTTGCGCTGGCACAAGCTGTTAGTAAATCTGGCCCTGTTCTAGTTGGATGCCAAACGTATGCAAGATTTCTTTCTGTCCCCTGGTTTTCTTTTGAGTTTTCAACAAGGTGAAAACTCAACAAGGTGTTCTATGAAGCATCCTGTGTAGTGTTATATATAGAGACACTAGTTATATGTTTGTCTGACTGCTGATAATAAGGGGATGGACAGGTTCTGCGTCTGTTATCCTAGAGTCCTGAGAGATGTTCACGTGTAGCGAGGTGCACGCTGGGTCAGTGTGGCTGTAGTATAGGCACCTGAGGCTGTGTGGCTTCTGGCGGGGTGAGGACCATGCGTGCCGGGGCCCATGGGGATGCTCTGCAGCCCACTCTCTTCTGACTTTCCCTGAAGCATACAGAAGCATTAATTACACCCGAACTGACAACAGGGTCACGCTGCTCAGCCACCCTGCACCCACCATTAGCACTCCCACCAGCCCTCCACAACAACACTGTACTGCTGCAGTAGAAAACATATCGAGCTCATGACTGGATGAACCACATTCAAAGTCATTGTAAAATGCAGATACCTTATACTGATGTATGAGAACATAATCCCTGCATACAATGTAAAAACGAAATGCCAATTAGTGTATTTTTAATGACAAAAGACTTCCAAACACATAAGGGCCATCTAGGGCTTGAAATAACTTTTTTTTTCTCAGACACCGCTGTGGCTAGTGTTTTTTTTTTAAGTACTAGCCACTCAGCGAGTCACTCATTTCACTGGCCACAATTTTGACATCGATACCATGGGGGAAAATGGCCATATATTAGAGGTCTTCACGGGTCCAAAAATTCATGCCCAAACGGAAAGAGACCCGTAATGTGCTACACCGAACCGACCCGGACTCATCGTTCATTTCAAAAGTTGGACCCGGACCCGTGCAGACGCGAGAAATGTCATAAATGTACTGCCCGGACCCGACCTGGACCCGAACCCGGCAGGAAGACACAAACCCGACTGGACCCGATTGTCACATATTATTTCACACGAGTTGTAAAATAAAAACGAGTCGAAAAATAAAACTTTTAGTCTTACCTAATTTTAGTAGCCGTCGTCTCACTTCCTTGTAACGTTACCTGACTGACTGTGATGCATTACAATCCACCGACAAGAAAGTTCTATCCATGTTATTTCTCTCGTTTTTCCAAGCTTAATCCACTCATTATTTCAGCTTTAAAAGTCCATTAGATGTCACGGTGATGGATGACAAATGCAACCTTGCACATGTACATTCTGACTCGAGTTAACTCGCATAATATCTTTAACTGTTTGCCCTTTTGAACTGTAATAACGATTGCTTGTTGCTTGTTCAGCTTGATCATATCTGTGCTCTCTGCTCTTCATTGAGTCTGAATCTGGCCACCAAAACTTTAAGATTAAACAAGATGGTTCAATTATAGTATTATAAAAATGTGAGAAAATGCAAAGTGCGGTTTGGTGGAAGCTCTGGTTGCCAAAGAAACATGACACGTGCTTGAGATTGCACTTGCACTCCGATCGCACGGGTATTACACACAATGTTAAACAGACCCGGGACCCGAAGTAATAGATTCGGACCCAACCCGGACCCGGCTGATCATTTAAAATATAGACCCGAACCCGTACGGGTCCCGGGTCAACGGGTCTCGGGTGCACTGTGAAGACCTTTACCATATGTATATATTTAAAATGATCTCATTATTTGGCAGAGTTTTGATAAATGAGTTTTGAAAGCATGTCAGAAAAATCTATGTTTTTGACAGCACTACATTGCACTTAGTTTATTTCTTCAGATACCTTGTTAAAGGGGTCATGCCATTTTAATACAAGTTAATTTGATTCTTTAGGGTCTAAATGAAAAGTTTGTAATATACTTTAATTTAAAATTCTCATTAGTATTGTAAGAAAACTCACGGCCTACCTGAGCATTGTTTCTGACCATGTCCATCCCTTTATGGCCACCATGTACCCATCCTCTGATGGCTACTTCCAGCAGGATAATGTACCATGACACAAAGCTCGAATCATTTCAAATTTGTTTCTTGAACATGACAATGAGTTCACTGTACTAAAATGGCCCCCACAGTCACCAGGGGCCTCATGTATAAAACTTTGCGTAGATTTCATCCTTAAAGTGTGCGTACGCACATAAGGCAGAATTTGCGTACGCACAAAAGTTTTCAGATTTATAAAACCGTTCGTACGCCAGAACCTGCGCAGAATTCACTTTATAAATCCCAGTCAGCGGGAGATTGTACGCACATGCGTCTCCTCCCCGAAATAACCATATATGGAGATAACAAGTTTTATTATGCATATCCTCATCTGCATATCATTTGCATATGATTATATATCCACGTGATACCAAGTTTAAAGGTACAAGAAGACGTTAGGAAAATATGAAATGCGGATGTACCGTCACATTATTACAAAAATATTTTTTTTTTTAGTAGCCTTGCCTTGTTTTTGGAATAAATAAATCAAATAGTCTTAAATACATTTCAGAGAAAGATTTTCTCAATCTTTGCCACTGGCCAAATAGTATTTTTAATTGATTTATATTTTAATGGAAACAGATAGACATGGTACTGCATTATTTGCACGAAACAAACAATTTTCTCAGACAATCTGCTATTATCACGATTAGCAATTATCTCTAGTTAAAACATTAAAACACAGCATGCCAGAAGAAAAGTGTTCACAAGCATTGCATCCATAACAAATAGGTCTATTTATTGAATATATATATATATATATTGTAACTTATCAGTAATGATTTCATGTTTAAGTGTTATAATATAACATAGGCTAAATGTTTATATCAGAAGTAAAACATAGTTTAAATCATTCTTTTATTTATTTCAACTGATATTTTGAACATGCACTGTATTTATGATTTGGACTTATAATGAAGATTTACGGTTTTACTCCATTTGCCATTAGATTATAGGCTATGTGCGTCAGTTTCACCAAACGGCCCAACGTGCGTGGTGGCGCGGTCATTTAAGAAGGCATGGATGTTTGCTTCAAGTGATGATAGGTTTGTGAAATTATATTTGAATTATATTTCTGTAAATGTATAATTTTCTTTAGATTCTTTGTCTAATAGTGAGCAAAAAGACACTTAACTCCAGCTCATCATCGGTGTCGCCAAAACACATACTCTTCTAAAAGAGTGCGTACGCACGGTCAAGAGCATCCTTACGGTGCACACTTATTTACGCCATGTTTATTTTTTATAAATCCCGATATGTGCGTGGAAAAATGCGTACGCATATTTCTATGCCCATTTTGAGCGTACGCAACGTTTATACATCAGGCCCCTGATCTCAACCCAATAGAGCATCTTTGGGATGTGGTGGGATGGGAGCTTTGTGCCCTGGATGTGCATCCCACGAATCTCCATCAACTGCAAGATGCTATCCTATCAATATGGGCCAACATTTCTAAAGAATGCTTTCAGAACCTTGTTGAATCAATGGCATGTAGAATTAAGACAGTTCTGAAGGGGAAAGGGGGTCAAACAGTATTAGTATGGTGTTCTTAATAATTCTTTAGGTGAGTTTCTATAACTTTATGACTTTATAGAATTAAAAATATAAAACATTTATTAGGAAAAATCTGTAAATTTCAAACAACTTACTGCTAAAAGTAATTGCAATCTGATGATGAACATTGTAAAATGTAATATAATCAAATTTCAAGCACTTCATTTTTAAAATGGGATTACATAATCCATATTACATATAATCAGTTACTACCCAGCACCGATCTTAACCTAGAAAAAACACATGCAGCTTTACTTTAGCTACAGTCTTCTGGACCATATTTGTGCCGAAAAGATGGTGAGAATAAAGAAATGGAAGCCAAATGTACAAAAGGAGAAAACACAAAAGAATGAAAATTTAATCCAAAAATAAAGTGATGTCATTCCCGTAGAACATGGTAGAAGGGCTTTGTGGGCTTGGTAGTGGGGAATGTACCTGAGGCAGTGGGAAGTGTTAACATGAAAAACACATCAGAGGACTGGGGGATGCAGCTCCTCACGCTGTAATTAGTCTGGAGGAGCACGCTCCGATTACACACACACAGGCATGTCTCTCCAAAACACAAACTGTTCTTTATATACACACACAGGACCTCCTCAGCACCAGCTCTGTTCCATGTTCCTCCACTTCCTGTTTCCTGATTTATGTGTGTGTCAGGGGAGCTCTTCCTCTCAAGAGATCTCACCTCATTGTAGGTTTTCCTAATATGTGAAAATGATGTCATAACAATGATGACGTGTATAATGCATGCACTTATAATTTATATTTATCATAAGATATTAGGTAATCATAAAGGAATTCTTAATTAGTTATTAATAGTATAAAAGAATAATAATAGAATGTGTTTTGGTGTTGAGTAATCTTTAAAGCTACACTGTGTGATTTTTACCCCCATCTGGCGGTGAAAAGATTTATGACCATGCATTGAATATTAGTTTCTGTTCCTCTCAATTCCGATTTTGTTTTAACTCCTACGGTGGCCAATGTAGCCCAAGATTAACAAGGCTTCCAGTTCGACCTTGTCCATGAGTGTTAACGCAAACCTAAACGCGAAAGGCGAAGCTTGAATTAACGGGTATGTCCCTCTTTGGCTAATGTACTTCACGATAGAGGGGCAACATGGCGACCGACATTAGAACCCCTTACCCGTATTTATTTTCAATGGCATATTATACGCTCACGTGAATACTTTATTACTTGAACGAAGTAAATATACATTAATGAGCACATGTATTTTTGAAAGAACTAAGTGTTTTTAGCTAAGAATAAACTAAAAGAGTTACACAGTGTAGCTTTACCCATACAGACTACAGTGTATGGCTCTAGTAATTATAATTAATAATTAAACTAAGTTGCAATTTATTATTGGCGTTGTTTTTAATATTCTGATCTGATAATCCTGCTAAAAATGTGAAGAAAAAAATTACAATTTAAAATATTTTTACTATTCCCCAATTTAAATTACAAATAATTTACAATTGCTTATTGCCATTAATTGTTATTAATATTATTTAAACTATTTTTCTTAGGAAAATTCAACAAATTTTTCTTGTTACATTATGATCTGACAATCCTGCTGAAAATGTGAAAAATAGAAAAAAATAAATTTAAAATATAGTTTTTTTTTTATAGGTGTTTTACCTGTATTTTGAATTATGCATTGCATTTTACTGCTAACAGAAAATTCATTAACATTACTGCATAGTGTCCTGGCAGAAAATGACCAGTAGGCTACATTTTCCATTTTTATTTTTTACAGTGTATTTTAAAATGTAATTGTATACCTGTGGTGACAAAGCTGAAATTTTCAGCATCATTTATCCAGGCTTATATATATATATATATATATATATATATATATATTCATACAATAGTGTTCAAATAGTGTCATATGGACCCCTTTATGGTGCTTTTTCCCCTTTTTACTTGGCAGTATGGGAATATTGGCAAGATACTATAGGGATATTTGTTTTATTACAAACTGCATCCTTTCACTCTAGCGGAGCGGTTGAGCCTACGGAAAAAGAAAATCAAAGAGAAGTAGCAAAGTATTAATCAGTTAAACATCTTAAGGATATTTCCTCTCATTACATGTGCATGTAAATTCCACCACAACACTAAAGTAAGAGACCGTGCATGAGAGAGAGAGAGAGAGAGAGAGAGAGAGAGAGAGAGAGAGAGAGAGGGGAGGGAAGAACTTGGCATCCAAATCCCTTCAGTTGTAACCCTCCATTTTGGAAATGCAGCTGACAAACTTGTTCCGAAGCCCCATCACTCTCATTTACGTCTGAGAGTCACTGGGCCTAATTACGGATAACCCGCCCGCCCATAACCACATTAGTTTAAAGGCCTGTAGATTAAGACAGCATCAGCAATTTGAGAATAACCAAATCTAAAGCTCCTGCCTCCCCGTAATGCCATTATAGTCCCGCAATCCTTTGAAAAGATTTCAAGGGCCAGGTCTGCAGGGTCTTTCGCCGTTTCACCCAAAGCAAGTTATCGGTTTCCCCTTTGAAAGCCGGGTCATTCAGGTCTTGTTTGGAGGACAGATAAGGAAAGACACCGGGGAACCCCCCCCTGAAATGCCAGAATGTCAGGTTCACCATCAGATAAAGAAGCTGATTCTATCAAAGCCCTTTGAGGCGGTGTACGCTTTAGCCCCATTCACTGGAATGCCGCCTTTAGCCCTGGATCACACAGACCCAGGTATGTTGCCTCCAAGCAGCGCGCTTTGTGTTTTGAATTAAACACATCTCTGGTGCTAATGTGATTCTAATGCAAATCCCTTCTACTTCTTCCCTGGAAAACGGAGCGTTCTCCTTCCTTCCTTCCTTCCCTCCCTCTCTCTGTGATCTGTAAATGAGTTTGTTTATGCCCAAGCAGGCACTCGAGGCCAGCGCTCCACCGTCTCGCACCGGGGGGAAGTTGTTGAGGTTGCGCGGGAGCCATTAAATGCTGGAATACTCCGAGGCTTTCTGGTTTAAGACAGGGCGAAGGGCTTTATTGGAAATTACGTTTTAGTTGCGTTCAATTACCTTTACGCTCATTTGTTCCACGGATGTTCCCCCCCCCCCCCCCCCCCCCCCCTTTCGCTCGGCTATATTCTCTAAGGGTGTTGTTTATGAGCCCGATGCTATATTACGAACGGAGCGGCTTTCGCTGCAAATTACCCCTCTCTGATAAAGAGAGCGCTGCAGCGCTAATGGCTTTTTTCCAGCAGTTTCCTAACACAAAGCACACTTTGTTTGCAATAACAAATCACTTTATCATTAGACCTGAATGACTGCATGAGGTCGTCGTTCTTGTGACCTTTGACCTTTTGTTTTACATAGCACTCAAGCCCGACCATTAGCGCGGGCTCACTGGCAGGCATGATTATATCTTATTGTCAGAGGCAGTAATTTGATTGGTGGAGAATTAAGCCTTCTCCTCACGGGTCATTTTAGCTCACTTCCTCTACAGTTCTCGGCTTGATTAAAAATTGATCCACGGCTGTAATGTGAATATATTATTGAGGCTATCTGTCACCACTGACAGATAATTGGGAGTACACAACTTCAATTTCACAAAACTGTTCCACCTTGGATTGCTTTGGTTTGTGCGGAGGCTCTTTTGGACACTAATGCTTCTTCTGCTTGTTTTTTAAGCAGTGCTTTACTGAATACATTGTTTTGGAGGGCTGAAGGTAGAGGGTAGAACAAAGGCATGTGCTAATGTCAGTCTACACTTCTGTTGAATGTTTCTTCAGGATGATATTATCAGGCAAGAGGGAACACTCTGTCAAGGTTCTCTCAAAGTTATGAACAAACATTTTACCAAAGCTGATAGAGCGTTCCTTCAAAGTTATCAGGGGCCTGATGTATAAACGTTGCGTACGCTCAAAATGGGCATAGAAATATGCGTGCGCATTTTTCCACGCACATATCGGGATTTATAAAAAATAAACTTGGCGTAAATAAGTGCGCACCGTAAGGATGCTCTTGACCATGCGTACGCACTCTTTTAGAAGAGTATGTGTTTTGGCGACACCGATGTTGAGCTGGAGTTAAGTGTCTTTTTGCTCACTATTAGACAAAGAATCTAAAGAAAATTATACATTTACAGAAATATAATTCACATATAATTTCACAAACCGATCATCACTTGAAGCAAACATCCATCCCTTCTTAAATGACCGCGCCACCAATTTACAGAAATATAATTCACATATAATTTCACAAACCTATCATCACTTGAAGCAAACATCCATCCCTTCTTAAATGACCGCGCCACCACGCACGTTGGGCCGTTTGGTGAAACTGACGCACATGGCCTATAATCTAACGGCAAATGGAGTAAAACCGTAAATCTTCATTATGAGTCCAAATCATAAATACAGTGCATGTTCAAAATAACAGTTTAAATAAATAAAAGAATGATTTAAACTATGTTTTACTTCTGATATAAACATTTAGCCTATGTTATATATGCCATTCTCATTAATGGAGTTAAACACTTAAACATGAAATCATTACTGATAAGTTACAATATATATATATATATATATATATATATATATATATATATATATATATATATTCAATAAATAGACCTATTTGTTATGGATGCAATGCTTGTGAACACTTTTCTTCTGGCATGCTGTGTTTTAATGTTTTAACTATAATTGCTAATCGTGATAATAGCAGATTGTCTAAAAAAAATTGTTTGTTTCGTGCAAATAATGCACTACCATGTCTATCTGTTTCCATTAAAATATAAATCAATTAAAAATACTATTTGGCCAGTGGCAAAGATTGAGAAAATCTTTCCCTGAAATGTATTTAACACTATTTGATTTATTTATTCAAAAACAAGGCAAGGCTACTAAAAAAAATATTTTTGTAATAATGTGACGGTACATCCGCATTTCATATTTTCCTAACGTCTTGTACCTTTAAACTTGGTATCACGTGGATATATAATCATATGCAAATGATATGCAGATGAGGATATGCATAGTAAAACTAGGCGTTGTAATCTCCATATATGGTTATTTCGGGGAGGAGATGCATGTGCGCGCAATCTCCCGCTGACTGGGATTTATAAAGTGAATTTTGCGCAGGTGAATTTTACGCACACTTTAAGGATGAAATCTACGCAAAGTTTTATACATGAGGCCCCTGGTCTTTAATAATGTTCTCAGTCGTTGGGACATGAACATTAATTATACACATCATTCATGGAAGTTCATCTAACAATTTTTTTAAATGTTACTTCTTGTTTTAGAACTTTCAGAGAACATTAAAAAGTAATGTTCCCATAATGTTTAGAACATAATGATATTTCATGAATTAATGGGAGCGTAATCAGAGATGTTACTAGTAAAAAAAAAAAAAAAACGTTGTTAGCTAGGTAAATGCAAAATGCCATCTTCAGGAAATGGAAACATTCACATTTGGAATGAGAATGTCAGCTATACACAAACGGTTAGTTTTATTTGTTTAAGTGGACGTTCTTTTAAACCATTTGTCAAAGTGAATAAATTTGGACCAAAATATTTTAGAGGCCTACTTCAGCATTATAATAATAATTTTGGATGCTGTGTAAATCGTATTATTACTTTGAGAAGTACGTTCTACAATAGTAATATCTCATTTCTTCAAGTTAAACCAACATTCATTTTTGGTGGGTTGTAGTAAAATCCTTTTTTTTCTGTGAATATTTAACATTAGTTGTATCAAATGAAATTGTGAAATGCTGGTAAGTGTCTCTTCTTGTTGTGAGACTCCACAAGCATCATGCATGCTTCAGTATGTGTGTATTAGACCAAACTCTGCCGCTCAATCACACAGAGACACGCACAACATGAAGACTTACTTCAGTATCAATCGTATTGAGATTTAATATTCACAGACACTAGTCTGTATCTAATTGTACAGCCCTACTTTTGATTGATTCATTCATCAAGAAATATTTAGTATTTTATATATTATTTAAATTATTGTTTTACAATGTTTTCATTCTACCTCTGCAAAACACTAAAATGAAGATGTACAGTAGGCCTAAATTTTACATATGCGAATTTCAATGAGAAATTTTTACTTCTTATTTTTACTTCTCATCATTTGCTCCCCCTCAAGTTGTTGCAAACCTGTATGAGTTTGTTTCTTCTGCTGAAGACAAATGAAGATATTTTGAAGAACGATTGGAACCAAACAGTTGTTTGGCGCCATTGACTTCCGTTGTAGAAAAAAACAAATACTATGGAAGTCAATGATGCCAAAGTTCCAATTGTTCTTCAAAATATCTTGCTTTGCGTTCAGCAGAAGAAAGAAACTCATACAGGTTTGCAACAACTTGAAGTGGAGTAAATGATGACAGAATTTTCATTTATGGGTGAAGTATCCCTTTAAGTTTATTACTTACAGGCTACTTTGCATATAAAACTGGGACAAAATAAAATATTTCAACATAAAAACACATACTTCACCTCTAAGTGATATTTTTAGCCATAGTTGATCTCTGGTTTCAATACCTGGATGGATCGCTGCAACAGCAGGACTCTTATTCTGTCTTTTTTTGAGAGAACTGACCATTTTGTTATGCTTTTAATCTCTGAGGATTCATTTTTAAGAGGGACATTAATTAGAACGCCTGCGTGGTTTCCACTCAGGGAGAGAGGAGAGTCATGTTAACAATTGAATGTAATTTTATGGATAAGTAACTTGTTCCTGGCCATGACCCTCTCTCTCCATGCTGGGGAAACGCTGCTTTCCTCACAAAAGAGCATTTCCTCCTCAATAGAAATTACCGGTAGAGATTAATAACGGCATTAGGCACTAATGATGCTACGCGGAATGAAATATTTATTAAAGATCCCTCTGCTAGCAATTAGCATGGCATGTAATCGTTCAGCACATGAAATCAAGATGATTGCAGCGGTCCCTCAACTGCTTTTCCCGCCAGCCCACGCCCACTGCCAACAACTGCCATCCTTCAGCCGCCCTCATGCCATGACAAAAGATCTGGGACCCGGGGCTTCTGAATATCCCATCTTAATTACTGTAATTCCACCATGGTAAGAAAGTGATCTGAGTGTAATTATGCCTGGATTGAATGCCGCCTCTTTGATTTGCTCTGGAGAAATGAAGCTCAACCTGCATAGCATCTGCACCACACTGCTGGGGGAAAGAGAGACTTTCTGTACATTTTCAGGTGTTTTCTGAACACTTTCATTTGTTCTGCAGGGGTGCATTGTGTAGACAGACTAGACTTTTTCCTGTCCACGGACCTTGTTTTCTGCGGGACTTTCTTGATTGGGACTCCAATTAGGCATCAGTTTCATGCTGTAATGTAGAGTGAACTTTAAAAAACAAATGAGAGCTGGATCCAAATGAGTTTGATAATAGAATAAGCAAAATAACAAATGCAACAGAACATGGAACCAGGGAATCAAGGAACCAAAGAAAAGAATGAGTGCACCAAACATAACATCCATGTTAGGACAAGGCTTAACAGGGAACAGAAGAAACACCGGGGTTTAAATACACGAGGGGTAACTGGCAAACAAGACACTTGGAAACAATCAGAGAACTATTCAACAAGAAAAACTACAAAGGACTACAAAACATGGTGCAGAACAGGAAATAACATAAAAGCAAGGGGGTAATCCATCGACCAGAAGTTGAAGCCTCGCAGGAGTTGCCATCTTGTAGCAGAACTTCACTTGCGTTAGCATTCCCATTGACTCCCATTCATTTTGGTGTCACTTTGACAGAGAATAACTTTACATCTAAGGCATTTGAAGACCCCATTTGTCCTTTATTTTTTTCTAAAGAAACATGACAATGTATAAAATGCTCCATTACCTTGTAGCTTATGTTATGGCCCCGTAGAAGCAGTTTTAGTGAACGTAGGCTAACGATTGCGTCATACCCACACGACTCTCTGTCGCACAGTATTGAGATTACCGTATGGACAGAAGAAGAAGCTCGCGTGCAATCGAGGAAACGTGGAGGAGAAATGACAAAATAATTAATCAGAATACCTAGCAGAATTGTCTCCTTCTCCTAGCTCATGGACAGCTCCTATTCACACTCTCTGCCTCTTCATGTTTCGGAAGGGAATGATTCAGATTTCTCATGCCACAGCACTAGAAGACAGACGGGTTGCTCTCGTCACATCTACGTCGTCAAGCTCTGTTTGAGTCTGCGCGTCAGGGACGGAAGTGCTAAAAAATTGCCAAAAACAGGCTTGAATCGTCTCAATGGAGTTCCAATGAGATCACTCTGTCCATTTCTTATACTGTCTATGCATATAAGTCCACACAAGACCAAGGGAACACAGGCTGGGATCGTGGGATGCGTCTCTGCTTACTAAAAGTAATAATAAATATCCCCAATAAATATTTTAAGTATATATTTTATGGTAATGTATCTAAGCCTTTCACGAGAACTACTTTTTGTTTGGCGATATATTGTCCCAGAAATAATTGCAATTCATTACATTATTGTCATTTTGTTCCCCTGAATTCATAATACAAAGTAGGCCTACACACTTTAAAATGTAACAAACTTTTAAATCTCAAGAATATTTAGATACTGGAATTGGTGCCAAATATTATATATATATATATATATATATATATATATATATATATATATATATATATACTGTAAATGAAAAGAACCATGACTAACAAACAAAGTCAACTAACAAAGTCAATGCATTAAAAAACATGTTTCACGCATGATTGTTCTCTATGTCTGAATATGTCTGATTGTTTATTTCCAACACAAGTCTTAATATAACCTGGTGTCTGAGAGGGTTCAGATCTTGTTTAATCTTTTATGCATTTATAGAGGTGACAAAAAAAGCATAACTAGCCACTGAGGTCGAAGCATGAGTGGAGCTGCTCGAGGGCGTGTAGGTCAGAAAATCAAATGGGTCAGTTTACCGCATAGATCACAGCTAGCTCATCAACTGAACCTGTGGAGCGTGCATAAGATTAATCAGCTCTGTAGCTGCTGTTTAGCCATGCTCAATCCACCCAATAAAGAGAAGGAGAGGGCAAGACAAGAGAGCAGAAAAGTGGAGGGCATCAGGAGATGACAAGTCAAGAGACAGCTAATGCAATAGTATCGAGGAGACCGATCAATTTGCAATATTCTGTTCACCATCCATGCAACAAAGCCTAGACATGAAAGTAAAACATTAAGGGACGCCGTCTATGAAGTCTCCAATCAATAAACAACAGAGGCAGAAAAAAAGAGCCCAAATTTCTCATTCTGTTGAGTACCCGGAGGCCTTTGTACGGGGACCGCTGGCTGATGACCAAGGACTGGCCCTGTCATATTTCACTTTCACCTGTTTGGTGTCATTTATCAAGGCGAGCTGATCAAGGTGGAGCTCTCCCTGTTTGCTGCGCAAGACAAGGGGGAAGGTAAAGAGGAGAGGGTGATAAAATAGCTTGTTTTGCACCCTTAGGCGCGATACATCTGCCAGGAAACCCGACTTGAAGTTGAAATTTTATCCTCAATATTTTGGCTTGACGTGATCGTTGGATGTATGAATTGTCAGAACGACATAAGGCTAGGTTGTATAAAATCTAAATCTCAGATCCATATTAACATTTAAAAGCTTGTGGACTATTAATGATATTTCATTTGTATCAAAGGATTTTTGTTTGCTTGCCTATTTACTTACTAATTCAACCAAACGGCAGTTGTCAGATATATTGAAAATGTTTAAAGTCCCTGTAAAGGCAATTCTACTAAAAATTTTAAACACATTATAAATGTTACAAATGTATTGCTAAAACTTATTACAAAGACTGTGAACTGTGAAGTACTGAAATGTGGAGTTAGACCGTTAAACAGTTTTTCACCATTGCTATTTCCTGGATTTTTTGGGCGGGGCTAAAACAGGGCTCGATGATGCACTGGAGCCCCTGAGCTCGTGGACACGCCCCTTCTTGTTGATGCACTGGAGCCCCTGAGCTCGTGGACACACCCTTTCTTGATGACGCACTGGAGCCCCTGAGCTTGTGGACATGCCCCTTCTTGATGATGCACTGGAACCCCTGAGCTCCTGGACACGCCCCTTCTTTTTGACGTACTGGAGCCCCTGAGCTTGTGGACACACCCTTTCTTGATGACGCACTGGAGCCCCTGAGCTTGTGGACATGCCCCTTCTTGATGATGCACTGGAACCCCTGAGCTCCTGGACACGCCCCTTCTTGATGACGCACTGAAGCCACTGAGGCTACCCCCCTCCCCTAACAATAGAGCACATTCGCACTCGTCACTCAATCGCGAGTTACTGTCAGTACTATTATTTACCTACAGTTCTCTAGCTAGCTATGCCTTCGACACGGAAATGCATAGGCTACTACCTGGATGTGATCATGTACAAAATAGATTGGTGTGTTTATTTAAATGTCCTAAATACGATCACATCAAGAAGAGATGGATTAATTTTGTGAATAGCCAACCTTGATGAAGAGCTGAGGATCACCGCCACTAACACCCACCTCTGTAGTGATCATTTTACATGGGATCGCTTTATAAACTTTCGTCGGAGACAACTGGGATTCACTGATGTAATCCACTGTTACTGGTGAATGGGGCTGAACCGACTATCTCTCGCCTCAGTGTTCATCCTCCGTCCCGAAAGCAGTTTCAATATCACCGTTGGCAGTTTTCCCGCGAGTGGGCATGGTTTCAGCGCAGCCAGTGGACACTAGGGTTGGGTATCGTTTGAATTTGAACGATTCTGATTCCGATTCCTTGTTTCGATTCCGGTTCCTAACGTTTCTCGATGCCGATTCTTTTAAGAGGCAGGGTCAAAAAAGTTTAGCTAACCTTGCTAACCAACGGTCTTTCTGAAGGAAATAATCCTTTCTGAAGGAAATACTCCTTCTGTCACAAATAATCCTTTTGTCACAAATTTTGCATTTTGCCGAGATTTCGTTATTTTTAGAAAAGTGAAGCCACACTTTGGACCGCCGACGTAAGCTACTCATGTTCGACTTGCGCGGTTATGTCAACACTTCCTGTAGACGTTTTTTTGTTGGTGTTGTTCAGCAGTGTCTTCTTCCGCTCGGCGGACTGTGAATATCGAAACTAGGAATCGAAATTTTAACTTTTGAACGATTCCGGGAAAAACGAAAAGTTAGTCCCGGTTCCAATTGATACTCGATTCTCGATACCCAACCTTAGTGGACACGCCCCCAGCATTTGAGAGCAGAGAATACTGCTCATTTTTTGAAGGTTTTGATAGGATTTTATGTACTTGCCGGCTTTTTTTATCATTCAAATTTGGCTGGGTGGCTAATAACACATTTTTCTGTGACGTGACAAACTCAGAACCCATACTAAATTCTGATACTAATTTACAGGGACTTTAACATTTAAGCAAAACAAGTGAAAATCTTGTTACAGCGTTTTTTTTTTTTATAAATTATGGAATATATTAAGGAATTTTCATTTCAATGGTCTATTCTGAAGCGTAAAAATTGCTGAATCAAGTTTTGAATATATTTTTGGTATTGACTACTGGTAATTCATGTACACTATATTGTACAGCAGCAGCATGCCTTACTTGGCCACAGTAGTGTGTTGTGTATGTATTGACAGTGACAAGTACTTGCTCTGTAGGAGCAGAGCAGCATTGTAGCGGATCTATTCCACCAAGACCAAATATATCAGCATTGCCATTCCTATTGCCATGCCAAACACTCCGAGAGTTGCCATGACAGAAATGACAGCATATTTTCCACTGAAATACTATTTTATTATTTTAGAGCAAATGTTGCTCGTCCAGTCAGATTTCTGGTATTTATAAATGGTCTCCTTATTCTAAACCGTCATTATCACCACCTTAATATTTCATAATGATTCACGTGAACCGTTTTTCCCATTTGTTTTTAGACTTCAGACTGCAGAGGCAGTCAATCATCTTCGGGATGGAGCGCTGTCCTGTGAGTCCGTATTAAATCAAATGGCACAGCGGAGTTGAAAGTGTTGTGATATGTCGGAGTCAAACCGAGAGCCAACCGAGTCAAGCAGCCTCGCTCAGCACCAGTGTTTAACTCTCCCTACTTATTATGGGAATTCAAGCCCTTTCCCTCACAGAGAAATGTAGCGCTCTCTTCCCCCAGCCACCTCTTTCATGCTGGGTGCTATGAAATCCTATAGAAGTGCTTTTATCCCCTGAAGATACAGTACAAATCATCATTGGTTTTATCTCAGCTGGGGATGTCGATTTTCTAAATGAGCTTACTCTTTCCAGCTGCCCGTCAAGCCCATTTTCCCTAATGCTTACCCATCACCCCCTGCTTCTGCTCTGCCTAACGCCTCCCCTCCCTGCCCCGCCGCTCCCCACCTCTTTCAAACAGTGGGGTTCGGGCCCTTTCTTTCCAGTCTTTGTTCGCTCTGGGGAGAAGGAGCAAACAGCAGGATTGATCCTACATTGCGTCTTGGTATTGTTCCAGAGCCTCCCTGTCAATAGGCTGCGGCTGGGGAATGCATTGACTGGGTAAGCTGAAGGGGGTGAGAGTGAAATCGGGTGAGATTTTTTGCTTCAGTGTGTGTCGCTGTGGCTGGCTTTTTGTGTGCAGCGGAATGTCGCTAATCTGCCCGCCATCGACATGCAAATGAGCGGAGTGGCCCAGCGTAAGAGAATTCAGAGCCTGGGAAACGGCTCCACCAATCACTGTGCACAACGCTTCATAAAGTGGACGAAAACAAGCCCAAAACTAGATTTTTATATTTTCTGAAGAAGTGAGAGCAGTGCCATCGTTACACCTGGGGCCTGATGTATAAACGTTGCGTACGCATAAAATGCCCATAGAAATATGCGTACGCATTTTTCCACGCACATATCGGGATTTATAAAAAATAAACTTGCCGTAAATAAGTGCGCACCATAAGGATGCTCTTGACCGTGCGTACGCACTCTTTTAGAAGAGTATGTGTTTTGGCGACACCGATGGTGTGCTGGAGTTAAGTGTCTTTTTGCTCACTATTAGACAGAGAATCTAAAGAAAATTATACATCTGCAGAAATATAATTCAAATATAATTTCACAAACCTATCATCACTTGAAGCAAACATCCATCCCTTCTTAAATGACCGCGCCAGCATGCGCGTTGGGCCTTTTTGTGAAACTGACGCACATGCCTATAATCTAACGGCAGATGGAGTAAAACCATAAATCTTCATTATGAGTCCAAATCATAAATACAGTGCATGTTCAAAATAACAGTTTAAATAAATAAAAGAATGATTTAAACTATGTTTTACTTCTGAAATAAACATTTAGCCTATATTAAATATGCCATTCTCATTAATGGAGTTAAACACTTAAACTACATGAAATCATTACTGAGAAGCTACAATATATATATATATATATATATATATATATATATATATATATATATATTCAATACATGGAAATAGACCTATTTGTTATGGATGCAATGCTTTTGAACACTTTTCTTCTGGCATGCTGTGTTTCAAAGTTTTAACTAGAGATAATTGCTAATCATGATAATAGCAGATTGTCTGAGAAAATTGTTTCGTGCAAATAATGCACTAGCATGTCTATCTGTTTCCATTAAAATATAAATCAATTAAAAATACTATTTGGCCAGTGGCAAAGATTGAGAAAAACTTTCTCTGAAATGTATTTAACACTATTTGATTTATTTATTCAAAAACAAGGCAAGGATAGGCCTATATATAGGCTACTAAAAAAAAAAAAAAATTGTAATAATGTAACGGTACTTCCGCATGACGGTACATCCGCACATCCGACGGTACATCCCCTTGTACCTTTAAACTTGGTATCACGTGGATATATAATCATATGCAAATGATATGCAGATGAGGAGATGCATAGTAAAACTAGGCGTTGTAATCTCCATATATGGTTATTTCGGGGTGGAGACGCACATGCGCACAATCTCCCACTGACTGGGATTTATAAAGTGAATTTTGCGCAGGTTCTGGCGTACGAACGGTTTTATACATCTGAAAACTTTAGTGCGTACGCAAATTCTGCCTTATGTGCGTACGCACACTTTAAGGATGAAATCCACGCAAAGTTTTATACATGAGGCCCCAGGTGTTGCTATGGGGTTGCTAAGTAGTTCAGAGTGGCTCTTAGCACGTTACCATGAGGTTGCAAGGGTGTCCCGAGTGGTTTAGGCCGGGTGTTCTCACTTCTGCCAAACGAACAAACGTAACGAATTTGTTTCAAGTTCCATGAGATTTATTTTATTTAAATGTCAGAATGAATTAATTCCCAACAATAATAACTATATTTAAAATGTCAAAGTAATTAAATAATTATTAATGAATACATTTGAATCTAATAAATTCAAACAAAACGAGTAATTAAAAATTACAATAATTATTCCACTGTCACTGAACAAAGAGTCCAAAGACGAAGATGAGTGAAAAAAAAGTTCTAATCCAATAAAATAATAAATTGAGAATATCCAACATAGCGTAACAGACTGCTCGACACACAAACAATAGCCGACAATGATCTGAGGAAACACAGGAACTTAATTATACAATGGTAATGAACTAAAAGACTGATAGGTGTGATGGTCATGGTAACTGATAAGAGCGGGAAAAGTGAACGAAGACAACAGCAAATATGAAAAAAAAAAATTAAATAAAATAAAAGCATTAAATAACAGTGAAACGAAACGAACAAAGACCATTTATGCACAGCAACGTTACTCTTAGGGTTAGGTTTATTATACAGAGATTTTTTTTTAAATGTCTCCATTAGTTAAATAATTATTGTGTGTATTTATCATCAATAGAGTCAGTGAGGGAGAGTTCGTTCACTTTGTAACATGTTTCAACCTGTCTGTCGGCAAAATGATCAATTTGATCTCTTTAGGATTGCAGAAAAAGCACACGTCTCCAACAGTATATGGCGAAGCTACTTTTGTTTTAATAAAGAGATAAACGCTCAGACAATTGGTAGCCATATCATTGATTAGTTGGACACTCCATATCTTGTTTGTGTTGTGACAACGGATCTGTGCACTTGAGGAATGAGCTAGAGAAGAGCCGATACTCGAAAATAGTGTACTGATTGATGTAACTAAGTGGGCAAAGGGACAAAAGCCTTGGCCTGGCGCCTGAGACACAGTGTGGTGTACTCATTGTTAAATGAATGTCCTTTCACTTTTGTTTCAGAGTGGATTTTGTGTGTGTCTTTGAACCGATGCAGTCTGAGTGAATCCTTTCACGCTGTCATGGGAGGTTCCTGTATCCGTAAATAACATCTACAGAATGGTGTTATTTATGTAGTTGAGGAGCATTTGCATCGAAATGGCTGCACATATTTTTTATGTCTTCATAATTCTGCCGTCTCACTTGTCCACTTGAGTGCCTTTGACGGCTCAGAGCTCTTTGTTAATACATCTCAACCTCTCGGATTCGAATGCATTGAGAAGAATGACTTCTGAACCGTAGTTTAATCACCATTTTACAAGGGTTTTAATTCAGGCACTGCAGTTGGGATAGCTGTTTTCTGTTATGCAGGTCTTCATTGAGACTCGAGCTCTATTCGGACAGAACTAGTTTTCTAAACAACGTTTGAGCTAATATTCTTATCATCTGACGTCTGCGACGAAATTCTCTGTGTTTATTACAGATGTGTGTTTTCTAGATGTGGGTGTTACAGAAGGTCATCTGCTGTGCTTACAGTACGTGCATGACGAATATGTTTTTAAAGAGGTGATGAAGTGGCTTTTTAAGGTCAACTTATGACGTTTGCTCGGTTTTTGCATTCAAAACATCAAAATGAATAAGTAATAGGCTTTTTTGTACCCTAGTTTGAGCCTAGCTCAAAAACACTTAGTTTTTATGGGCATCTCGCACTGAAGACTTGGAAGTAAACGCCCACTGCTGTGAGTGGATATCAGTTTTGCATGTTATAATGAGTTTCAACTCACCCGTTGATGCACTTGAGCACGTCCAATGTTGTAAAATGGCAACCGGAATGATTCACCCATACATGTTCGACCCAGAGTCTGTGTGTTGCAGCATTCCTGTCAGATCCTATATATAACTTTAAATTTATTATTAACACCCTATTTAAATAAACTATTTAAAAACTATTTAAATAAACTGCACATGTGTTTAGAAGTGGCTGTTTATAATAAGCTGAGAAATCTGGACAAGTTTCCTACGTTGATATTAAAATAGGCAGTCTTTTCATTGTCCGAATTGGGTCTGTTTATTCATTTAAAAACTTTTTTTTCTTTAGATATCATCCATATTGAAATAAGACGAAAGCATTTGAAAGTTTGGTGGGCAAACGGTTGCTAAGGTAGGGAGAAGTGTTAGGATAAAATATCGACAATCACTGACATTCACATTCAGGCGGGATCAGATTTCTTTAAAGGGTGGTTGAGTTTGCCGAAAAACAGTTTTTACTGAGATTGTGTGAGGAAAAAAAACAAAAACAAACACAGACATGGCAGATTTAGATGGGATTAAAATCACAAAGTACGTCTATGAAACAAATTTCTTCAACGTCCTCCATGAAAACTAGTCCCGTCAGAGTAGGGCTTAAAACTACCATTATTACATTAAAATAACTGGCCTCAGTAGGCCTAAGTGTGTCCTGGCTTTATGCAGTTATTAATGCAGTTATTAGAGAGAGGAAGAAAGAGAGAGAGAGATGTTGAAATAATGAGACAGTAAAGCATGTGCGTCAATATTATTATTTATTTATTAATTAAATTCGTTTTAATTAATTCGTTCATTCTTGTTTTCTATAGATAACCCAATAAATGAAACACACAAAGCCCTTTTAACAAGTAGGCCCATCAATAATTATTGATTTGTTATATTATCTGGAATAATTACGAAAATCCGTGCAGCAGGACTATCAATTTATTTATAGCCTATTCAGTTAAATTTTCTATTTAGCCTGTTATAGATAGAACTTCATTCTTTATTTATTAAAATTAAACTGTATGTGTCCATTGATTGTGAAGTTAGATATTGAAAATTGCAGATCAAGCGCATGGGGCTGCATCTCTTCTCTTGTTATGAATTGTATCCTATTTTCCGTTAACTATGCGCAGTGATGTGGAACTGTAATGCGGTCAAACCTCCCTGAAACTACTTTAGCTGTGCGTTTCCCTGAAAATAATTGCACACCTCAGAACGTTCTCAACCAATCAGAATCAAGCATTCAACAGCCCTTTAGTATATAAGCAACAATATTGCAGCACATCTCAAATCTCACAAAGGCGTTCTGTGTCCTCACGTCCTTCCGAGTGCGTTATTTCAAGGAAGCCTGGCAAGACCGGTCTCATTGAGAACAAAGTCCGTTCTTTGCGTTCTTGGAATTGAGAACCAGCCCTTAAATTGGTGTCTGATAAGAGAGATGTAAAAAGTCTCCAGGGAAGCACTGAGTTATAGGCCTATATCATGTTTCAGTGGTTCCAAATCCTAGTCCTGGAGACTTATCTGACACCAATTTAAGGGCAGTTTCTCAATTCCAAGAACCACTGAAGTTTGGCAAATACAGTGGAAAGTCACTTATGATTCTGAAATCAGAGGTACACCAAACTCTCATTTCAGAATCATAAGTGACTTTCCGCTGTATTTCCCAAACTTCAGCTGTGAAAGCACACGCATGTAAAAACCCTCTGCCTGAGAATCAGCGCAGGTAAAGAGCCTGCCTTTAAAAATGTACGAGTTTGAGAAGCTTCCACAAATTAAAAAGTAATTAATGTCTACCTTTAATGTACAGGCCTGGCCGGGATAGGGCCATTTCAGCTAA
The DNA here is from genome assembly GCA_038021265.1 of Cyprinella venusta. NCBI lineage: Eukaryota > Metazoa > Chordata > Actinopteri > Cypriniformes > Leuciscidae > Cyprinella > Cyprinella venusta. The sequence continues at coordinate 5,947,073 of CM075869.1, forward strand.
TGCGCAGCCCAGGTAGCTCAAAAGTGTCTCAGTCTCAGAGCAGTGGAAACTTAAGATCAACTCTCGTATTGCATTAGCGCAATTAGTCCCTGCTGGCCTAAATAATAAACCTAAAATTCTTCCTCCATCTTGTTGAATATTTCATATTTAATTCAGGTGCTCAGAGTGCTGCTACACCGCTATGGAGCTTTGCTCTAAAATGCAGGTATTTTTTCTTCTTCACAGGAGCCTTTTAGAAGTCATTAAGTAAAAGCCACCCCAATCTCACGTCCCATTTGTGTGATTTAATAATGAGCTATACCTGCCTACGTGCAAATGTTTCTTTTGCATATCAAAGTGAAGTTCTTCTGTTCAGGTCCACTTAGCGATGTTACTAGCAACACTTATTTTAAAACTTTTCTTAACCTCATGATCTAGACTTCTTTTTTTTGTAAGAAAACTAACACGAATTAAAGAAATGCTCTTAATTTGCAAAAGATGCTCAGTAAAACTGGATGTAACTTGCTTAGTAAGATCTAATCTTTAGCTCATGAGAATTACAGTTAATGATGCTTAAAGAAAAAGACGGCCTTTCAGAGAGAAAAACAAAAAAAACAAAACAAAAAAACACCTAACATTTAGTCTAGAAATGACCAGCGTTTGGTTTTGAATGAATGTAAGCCAGAGGAGAACTGGCCCCCGACTGAGCCTGGGTTCCCCCAAGGTTTTTTTCTCCATCCAGTCTGATGAAGTTTTGTTTCCTTGCCATTGTTGCCTGGATTTGGCTTGCTTAGTCGGGGATATTTAATATTTAACAATATTATTGATCTGTGTTGTACTACTTTCATGTTATCACTGTGAAGCTGCATTGATTCAATCTGTATTGTGAAAAGCGCTATATAAATAAATGGGACTTGACTTGACTTGGTTTTCAGTCACTTTCAATAAGTGCCATGATATGCAGATCACACTTTAAGTTATCATAAATACACTACTATTCAATTTTTTGTTTTCAATGATCAAAAGTGATAATAAAGACATTTATTATGTTAATATATATATATATATATATATATATATTTAAAATAAATGCTGTTTTGTGCATAAGCAATATCACACGAGTAGCAGGCTAAGTGCAGTAGGTAATCACAGCGCAATGATATACAACCATATTGGTCGGCTATAAGTATGTTGTTGCGTTTACACAACAGTTTGACGGCACACGTTAAACTGTACACTAAATAAGAAACAACAAGGGACTGTCTTTAAAAATGGTCTTTTTGTGCAGAACTACTACTTTTTTCCACCATGGATTCAAATCTCAAGTTGACAGTTTAACAGTTGAGACCCATCCTCTGTTACTAATTATAAAACATCACAACTAACAAAGGAACATTGAGTTGCTTCACTGAAGCTTTTTGTGTTATGGAGAGTACACTATTATGGTATTATGAGAGACCAGACTAAACGGGTGTAAACGGTGGCGGTGCCACCGGCTTGGGCCCGTAATCGCTGCTCGCAGCTATATATATATATATATATATATATATATATATATATATATATATTAGGGGTGTGACAATATATCGTGCAACAATATATCACAATACAAAAATGCAACAATACGTATCGTGGATAGTGGCAAAATGTATTGTGGATAGTTCCCCAAAATAAATATTACTGTGGGAGAAAAAATTCTCACAAAATTTTAGTGTCAGTAGAACATTAAACTACTATATACGGTATAATGTTTATTTTAGCATGTCCATAATATTAAATTCATTATAAAAAAATCAGTTTGAATAGGTTGCGATATCTTCTTTGACCTTTTAAAAAATTTCCTATGACAGTGCTAAAGTAACTTCCTTGTTCTGACTCACTCATAAAGATCAATAAAGTCTATATCACAATCACTAACAGACCCTTTTCAATACCAAATACGACAAAATTTATTACATTAAAATAAATTTATTTTACAAATATTTCATTAAACAACAATAGACATTATAAAAGACAATAGGATATAAAATATAAATTTAATTTAAATATTGCCGAAATATAAAGAATGGGGAAGTAAGGTGATTTAATCAATTTTGAGCGTGGCATGGTTGTTGGTGCCAGACCGGCCGGTCTGAGTATTTCACAATCTGCTCAGTTACTGGGATTTTCATGCACAACCATTTCTAGGGTTTACAAAGAATGGTGTGAAAAGGGAAAAACATCCAGTATGGGGCAGTCCTGTGGGCGAAAATGCCTTGTTGATGCTAGAGGTCAGAGGGGAATGGGCCGACTGATTCAAGCTGATGGAAGAGCAACTTTGACTGAAATAACCACTCGTCACAACCGAGGTATGCAGCAAAGCGTTTGTGAAGCCACAACACACACAACCTTGAGGCGGATGGGCTACAACAGCAGAAGACCCCACCGGGTACCACTCATCTCCACTACAAATAGGAAAAAGAGGCTACAATTTGCAAGAGTTCACCAAAATTGGACAGTTGAAGACTGGAAAAATGTTGCCTGGTCTGATGAGTCTGGATTTCTGTTGAGACATTCAGATGGTAGAGTCAGAATCTGGCATAAAAAGAATGAGAACATGGATCCATCATGCCTTGTTACCACTGTGCAGGCTGCTGCTGGTGGTGTAATGGTGTGGGGGATGTTTTCTTGGCACACTTTAGGCCCCTTAGTGCCAATTGGGCATCGTTTAAAGGCCACAGCCTACCTGAGCATTGTTTCTGACCATGTCCATCCCTTTATGGCCACCATGTACTTGTACCCATCCTCTGATGTCTACTTCCAGCAGGATAATGCTCCATGTCACAAAGCTCGAATCATTTCAAATTGGTTTCTTGAACATGACAATGAGTTCACTGTACTAAAATGGCCCCCACAGTCACCAGATCTCAACGCAATAGAGCATCTTTGGCATGTGGTGGAATGGGAGCTTCATGCCCTGGATGTGCATCCCACAAATCTCCATCAACTGCAAGATGCTATCCTATCAATATGGGCCAACATTTCTAAAGAATGCTTTCAGCACCTTGTTGAATCAATGCCCTGTAGAATTAAGGTGAAAGGGGGTCAAACACAGTATTGGTATGGTGTTCCTAATAATCCTTTAGATGAGTGTATATTCCAGAATTTATTGAAATTGGATGGAGAGGTTGCGTTGTGTCTACTCCGTACGTGAATACAATTGGTTTTGCTATGTTTTGCAGAACCAAGATATGCTGTTGTTGTAATTTCAAAGTAACAGGACAGTTGAGTGTCATTGTTTATCTGGAGCAGGTGTTCTGCTGGCAACTAACACTGAACTCTTGTACATACTCTTGTGTACTGTATGTTAATGTTTGTTCTTCCTTGTTGTTCATTAATCATCTTTGCTTTATTTTCGCATTATTTTGCTTTGCTTCAACTATGATAGACATCCAGTCTTGCATTGCATATTTGTGGACTTTGGGGCAGAGCAATGAAGGGAAGGCTGTGTTTGTTTGGGTTGATTTCAGATATCAACTATGTGTTTCTCAAAAATCACTTACTTTACCTTTAATAACACCAGCCATTCATACTGTATACACCACATTATTGTCTCTACCAGTCTATATATCAGATTTAAACTGCTTATACTGCCCAGCAGTGTCACATTTTGTATGAAGATTGCATCTCATTCCTGATGTGCGAGTGGTCATTTATTCTGCGCATATGCGTTCTGTACACTACTTGGAGTTTGTGCTGGGGTCACATTAAAAGGGAAGGTGATAGCAGAGCAGCGGGCGGCCATATATCATAGTAATTAAAGGCTGGCCTAATGATGCAGGCTTCCTCCAGCATGATTCCTGTCTGATCACAGGGCTGCTTCATTAGGAGCACTCAGCCTAACGAGGTGTAGCTGTAATAAAGTAATTCTCTGCCTGCCGCGGTGATAAAGAGCTCCTCTGGCTGAGGGAGGGATGAAAATATAATTATAATTGGAAATGCTTGACTAAAGTTATTGCAGGGCTGCTGAAGGGTGCAATGTTTTTGTGTTTGGAACCATTCCTCTCTTCCCATATTCCACTCTCTCTCTCTCTTCATTGCATTGCCAAAATCCCTCAAATGAATATGTCAGGGGGGATGAGAGGGGTGGGGGTAATTTAAACTGATTGTAAATGCAGTATTGCAACTGAAAGCAGCCCAGGCTATATAGAACAGACTGCTTTTTTATGAGCTGCTCATCTCATTCCACATGTTCGCACTTTTGTCTCCTATTTAAAATAGATTTGATGATGAAATCACAAGGCCCCCCGATTTTAAACCTTTTTGGATATCCTTTTTATTATTGGTGCTTGCTAATACGAGCATCACTATTGCTAGTACCATTGGAGTGTTTACACCGATGGCGATTTGCAGCAACAAAGCGACGGGAAGTCTTTCACTTTCAATGAGAGCTGGCTAAGAGAGTAATGCTGCAAAGTTTGATTTTAACATAAGGAAATAAAAAAATAAAGTTTTAAGCACGTGCCTTGATCATTTTCAAAAATGTTTTAAATATTTCATTTTAAACCTTCTTACAAATATCATATACAAATGCATTTTGGGGTGTTAAAGGGCCAAACATGTATCTATCCATATATATATATATATATATATATATATACATATATCAATTGAAGGGATGTGCCATATCAGCCACCATATCGTATCGGGCGATATTTGTTGATTTTTTTGTTGTCGTTATCAGACCAATAAAACAATTTGGAAGACTTATTAAAGCAAATAAATAATGTATTAATTCCTTCAGCTGAGACGCTTGAGATGCGCACTATTCATGGTTTTGAATGGCTTCAAATATGATTGGAATCGCTTCAAAAAATGAAAATACAGTAAAGTGCAACATGTGCAGCACAAATCTGTTATGAACATTATTACAATTTTGTGCTTGGGACTTAGAGATCTTAATGTTGAGACTTTTGTTTTTTGTAATCAATATATCGGTTATCGGTGAAATTACACCTTTATTATATAGCTATATTTTATTATACCTTTATTGGTAGAAATTGATTTTAAGGGTCCATAATTATGTGGTAGTTGCACCAGCAGTTAATTATTAGGGAAGGAATTTATTTATTTTGTAGTTAAGAATAAACACTCCATGAACTGTAGTGTATTACTGACAGCTTAGCTATAATTACTGGCTTATTCTGCTGAATAAACTTGAACATCACTTAATGAGTGCCATACAAATGAACAATTAATGATGATATACTTTTCACTTAAGAACAGAGGGCAAAATTGTTTTTTAACACAATTTCATATTCATATTGTTCAGTTTACCTAAAAGATGGAAATATAATCACAGAAATATAACATTATTTAAAAACACTTTATTCTACAAACTATACGTAACTTTGCAAGTACTGTACATGTCCATTTTTTTTTTACTTATCCAAACCATAAACCCAACCATAACCGCTACCAACAGTTTACTAATACTCTCATTAGAGTAAGTTGACATGAAGTGGCAAAGTTTCTTAAAGTGATACTCCACTTTTTTTGGGAAATAGGCTCATTTTACAACTCCCCCAGAGTTAAACAGTTGAGTTTTACCATTTTCAAATCCATTCAGTCGATTTTCTGATATTTAGAAGAATATCAGTAACCAGACAGTTTCTGGTCTCATTGACTTCCATAGTATATTTTTTTCCTACTATGGAAGTCAATGAGACCAGAAACTGTCTGGTTACTGATATACTTGTAAATATCAGAAAATCGACTGAATGGATTTGAAAATGGTAAAACTTAACTGTTTAACTCTGGGGGAGTGGTAAAATGAGCCCATTTCCAAAAAAGTGGAGTATCCCTTTAAAGTTAGTAGACTGTCTAAAGCAGACTATATCAAATAGTGTAACTCTACACATTGAGCCAACCATTAATTGATGTATAATTTCTGCTTATTTATCCTTCAAATGTTGAAAAGTTGTAAATAATACTAATATGCCCTTAATATATGTTAAGTTAATTACTAATTACTGGTTTGGTAAAGCTTAACTACAGCATAAATAATAGCTAACATGCCTTTACTATACTGTAGGTTCAGTTCATCATGAACAACCAGGATGTCAATGCTTAACTACTGCATAATTATGGACCCGTAAAATAAAGTTACCATTTTAGTTTTAATGAGGCTTTTTTCTTCTGTATGGTATCAAGAAACCAAATCACCCTGTGTTCTTTTATTTCCCAAAACATGTCAAAGTGAATAGAATTTTTGTTGTTACTGTTGTTGCTGTTGTTTTAATTAATAGAGCATTATCTCATTAGCTATGTTTTATGCAAATTTTCTGATATTGCGTAAAAAAGATATATATATCTTTATATCTAGATATATATATATATCTAGATATTGCATAAAAATGTATTCATATATATATATATATATATATATATATATATATATATATATATATACATATATATGAAGAGTTCAGATGCAAAAACCTCTAAATGCCATTTGAAATTTTCTTCTAAAATGACTATTTTTATCAAGCTTGTATATTTAAGTTCAGTAATTTCACTTAAATGACAATTAATAGGTAATCTTCTTTGCCATTTAAGTGAAATTACTGAACTTAAATATACAAGCTTGATAAAAATGGTCATTTTAGAAGTAAATTTCAAACGGCACTTAGAGGCTTTTGCATCTGAACTCTTCGTATATATATATATATATATATATATATTTAATGATTTGGTTTAATTCCCACCCAAAAGAGTCTGCATTTCCAAACACTAGCCCCCGAACACAAAAGAACATAACAGCGTTTATTGTGTTTCATCTGACAGTCTGAGATGCAAATCATTTGTGCTGCAAGTGGCTTCCCAAATTGCAGCATCTTCCATTTTAATTACAGATATTTTTTGCCAATTTCCCAGGAAGTGGCAATTTTGTTGTCTTTTCCAAAAATATAGCTACCTTAGACTAGTTAAAAAAAATAAATAATAATAAATACTACCCAGAACACCCAAGCAACCAAATAGCAATGTCTCTGTAACCATCCACAACAACTTAGCATCAAAAAATAAAGTTTGTTGACATACATAGTTGAAAGAACCACAATTTATTGAGGTAGGCCTACTTTTAAATGGCTGAGCTCCATCAAGCTTATTATTCTTGAAAGAAATGATTTTCCATAGTATGGCCATTGTTGTCATTGCAGCAAACATATAAGTAAGGATGGCTCTGAAAGGCCAACCTGCAGATTGAGTGCTTTCCCTAATTACAATGTGCAGGTCTGTAGTGTGTAAGCTAGTAAAATGGCTAGTTTTTTTTTTTTTTACTGGTTCACTGAAAATGTTAGCTGTGATTAGTTACACAATTCAACATTAACCTGTAAATTAAAATTCCTTGGTGCAATTTGATGGGTGATTTAATTTGGTCCTCTCTCTCCCTCTCTCCTTGCTCTCCCCTTTTCTCGCACTCCACCCGCCGCAGGCTAATCCCATTATGAATTCTTTATATAGCTTTTTCCCTTAATGATCAGCGGCCTGTGCTCCACTACTGATTACTATTGTACACTTAGCACTACATAAAGCAGGGGATTAATATGCCCCAGAAGGATTGTTGCTATGGATCTCCCAGTCGCCTTCCAAGAGATGTTTCTGCTGCTTCAATTGTCCATAAATTACGATCCCCAGTGAATTAGCCTCCAGACTGTGTGTAGAGGTACAAGCCAAGGAGAGCACTCTCACTCCGGTCTCAGACGAAAGTGATCTCCTCAATTATTCATGACCTGGCTCTTTTTTTTTCTTTTGATAATGTAAGATGCTGTATGATATCACCCCCCCTCTCTCCATCTCAGCCGGGTGGGAGGTAAGAATGAGCTGACCGGACGATCGGAGAAAGGTGTTAGAGAGAGAAGAGAGAGGTTTGGCGTTCAGTAAGTGTGTCATTTTGCTCCTGTGAATGGGACTTGTCAGGCTGCAAATGTCTTTCCTCTTTGTTTTATGGGGTTGGTAAAATGCATTGATTTGGTAACAAGAATAATACGTTTGTTATTTGGAAATTTTTTTAAGGCCCGTTCACACCAAGAATGGTAACTATAGCTAACTGTGTTAGCATCCACACCAACGCACGAGAACGTTCGGCGAGCTACAGTTTTGTCGTCTGCCGCTTTAAATGCTCAAGATCTTTAATGCAGGATGGATTCTGATTAGCTGTCAATTTTTTTATTTTATTTTTTTCATCGTTCATCAGCTGGAAAAATCATCCAATGTTGTAGTTCCTCTGTGCCGTAATCATGGTTGTGGTGGACTCTATTCTCTTATATTTAGAGGGATTTTTATAACGATATTATCATCCTGACTCCTGAGTTTGAAAAGGCCTTTATCCCAAATCCATCATACAGTATCTAGATCCCTGGTCTACTTCTGGTATGGAATTAATGCATTTTATATTTAATGATCCCCATCGTTTGGTAAAGAATTGTCATCCAATCAGATGAATTTGAATGTCATGAATGAGTTTCATATTTGGCCAGTAGGTTTATTAAAGGCACACCATGCAATAATTGTCTCTTAAAGGAGAACTCCGGCGAACAATAAACTTTGTTCTAATAAAACATCGGAACCTCGTCAATCGTTCCCTGAGGATTGTTTTCATGATAATCGAATGTAAAGAGTTTTTTATCTCTAAAAACTGTTTAGCGTATAATGCTAGTACTGGGGGCACTGACCAACTGAAACGAAATCGCTAGTTTATACCACTAACAAGGCTCAAAATAGCCCCGCATTAACGCAGTAACATAACAAGACTCCATACATGCAAAACGAAGCATTGACAACTTTGTAAGTGTACAGACCGTTTAATAAGAACATAAGTTATGAAGACCGTTCACTTCGTGTATACATTCAGAAGCCATCTTAGGAAATAGTCTCGATAAGTCGATCCCCGAACGTCGTGATGAGTGAGCTGAACTGTATGAAGTTCAACGAACTTCTGAACTGTATGAACGACGTTCGGGGATCGACTTATCGAGACTATTTCCTAAGATGGCTTCTGTATGTATACACAAAGTAAACGGTCTTTATAACTTATGTTCTTAATAAACGGTCTGTACACTTACAAAGTTGTCAATGCTTCGTTTTGCATGTATGGAGCCTTGTTATGTTACTGCGTTAATGCGGGGCTATTTTGAGCCTTGTTAGTGGTATAAACTAGCGATTTCATTTTAGTTGGTCAGTGCCCCCAGTACTAGCATTATACGCTAAACAGTTTTTAGAGATAAAACTCTTTACATTCGATTATCATGAAAACAATCCTCAGGGAACGATTAACGAGGTACCGATGTTTTATTAGACCAAAGGTTCATTGTTCGCCGGAGTTCTCCTTTAAAGGGCACCTATCACGGAAAATTCACTTTTACATGGTGTTTGAACATAAACGTGTGTTGGCCGTGTGTGAGCAAAACCACCCTAGAATGATAAAAGTCCACCCAGTATCCAGTATTTTTTTTTTTTACAATCTCAATAAATCATCTGCACTGTCTCAGAACGAGCTGTTCTAAGATTCAGTGCTTTGTGACGTAGAATTGAGCAAGGGGTTTGATTGACAGTGCAGTTGTGGCATAGACCCCGCCCTCGGTGATCTGTACACCATCCTTCATTGTTTCAACGCCAGCCGATAATGTCTTTTGGAAACACACAGAATGTGTATGTAGTTTCAAAAAATTACGCTAGCGTTAGTGTTTGTGTGTGTCTGTGTGTTTGTGTTGCACATCCATAATTGGAAAGGGGACGCGATTACAACTCTATAAGTACATAAATCAAATAACCATACCGAGACGTACTGGTCCATTCTCATTTGTGTTTATTCTGCCGGAGTCTCTTCGTCATCTGGGTCTGATCAGAGACTATTTATATATTCAGATTCAAACATACGTTGAATGACATTCAAAACAGGAGGTTCTCTCATTCTCTCAGCCCTTCTGCTTAGACCAACTGCCATTTATCAAGTTACACCCTCATCCAAAGGCAGGGCGGGGATATGCAGCTCATTTGCATTTAAGGTGGTATGCCTCAAAACAGCTCATTTTGAAACAGGCCACAAAAATGACATTTTCAAATGGTTATAATAAATTAACTGTGGGGTATTTTGAGCTGAAACTTCACAAATACATTCTGGGGACACCCAAGACCAATATTACATCTTGTAAAAAGGGGCATAATAGGTTCTATTTAATATAACAGCTTCAAAGTCATTGCGGTTGTAAACAAACTCATAGGGCGAATCATCCTGGTTGTAAAGCTTGGGGATGCCGCTTGAAAAAACAGCAATGCAAGTTTGAGAGGAGCGCCCCCGACAAATCTCGTGAGAATCGCGACATGCTATACGGAAACGACGTCACACACATCAACCACAACATGAAGCCCGAAACATGAAGACACTTGCGTGCATTTCAGACGTGATACTCAAAAAGCAAAGAAAATGCGGTCAGAAGAGACTAGGAAAAGGAAAAGAGAATGACCATAAATAAATGCATCAATACGCAAAAGTTTTGTTTGAGTTCTTTAATGTCTTAGTGGTAGATCTTTTGCCAAGCGTGTCAGAGGTTCCAGGTCATCAAATCTGAATGGACAAACAGTTATATAAAGCAGGGACACGTTTTTGTGCATTTTATTTTGTGATTTCACTGGAATGAATAAAGGGTCTCCGCAACTGCGATAGATTGAAGAGCACGTCCGAGTGAAGACACTATGTATCCATGACACTGATCGCAGCGGACACGAGCGCTCAGCTTGAGTTCAAAAACACATTTCAACTCTAAATTTGTTATTTAAAGCAATAAATGCACACTATGGAAGATTTGTTCCTTAATATAACAGCTTCAAATGGGTATCAGGCTGTGAGTGCAGAGACGCTCTGCGTGAGTGGTATTTACGACAGTAACATTAAAAACAAGTTCTCCACAGCGACTCTAGGGGTCGCTGTTTGACAAAAACGGAATTCCTGCATAGTGTGCCTTTAAGACATCAGACTCGTTTTTATAATCATTTATTTTCTCACTTAATATTATTAAATAACATTGTTAAAAATATATAAAAAAATATGTATGAGGAACATTACAAATTGTTAAATAGTCTGTTCATTTAATGAAAATTGGTTGAAAAATTATACTTTCAATTTCAATATTAACTAACTATTAACTATGATTTTGCCTCTATAAACTCCTAATAACTGCTTATTAATAGTTAGTAAGAGTTACGTTTAGGTATTGGGTAGGATTAAGGGATGTATTGGTAACACTTTACAATAAGGTTCATTTATTAAACATTAGTTCATGCGTTAACTAACATGAACTAACCATTTGTTACTGTATTTGTAATTCTTTGTTAACGTTAGTTAATAGAAATCTAGCTGTTCATTGTTTGTTCGTGTTAGTTCACAGAGCATTAACTAATGTTAAAAAATTTTTAATAAAGAATTAGTAAATGTTGAAATTAACATTACCAAAGATTAACAAATGCTGAAGAAGTATTGTTCATTCTTTGTTAATGTTAACTAATGTAGTAACTAATGAACCTTATTGTAAAGTGTTACCGATGTATTATATGGTAATGCCGAGAAAGGCATTAATATGCGTTTTATAAGTATTGATACAGCCAATATCAGTAGTTAACTGTGAGAATTGAACTCTAAACTGAAGTGTTTACCATACTTTCACTATATTCTTTGTAACAAGATTTACTTTTAGCATTCAACATGGAATAAGAAACAAACATAAAACCTATTTCCAATCATTTTGAAGCAAATTGCCATAATACGTACACTCCACCATAGCCCCGATCTGTAGAATGAGAACAGAACTGAGTCTGTCTGGATTGTTTGTAAGGCAACCTGTACTCCAAATGTCCTTTTCGCTGTAAAGTTATGTAGGACAGAATTGCTTTGTAAAATATAGTGTGTGTGTGTTTGATTTTGGTGTACTAAATAGTGTTGTTCTCATTCTCTTCTTATCCAGCACTGTCTTTTTGGTATACGGCTGGTTCTCTCCAAGTGGAAGAATCGGGCAAGCTACATTAAGTCTTGAGTCCAGGCCAAAGGAACAGCTGTGGGCTTACCGTCTGGCTGCTCCCTCTGTCACAGATCCATCCTGCACATCACGTGACCCAACAAGACGGAGGATAGACTCGGTGTTCACCCTCAGGGGCTGCGCTATACGATGACTTATTCATCCCAGCCTCCAATACATTCATATCAGGTACATCAGACGGTAGGCTCGGAAAGTGTTTGTGATTGAGACCTTGTCAAGATGATTTATATGTGGTCTTTTGTTTAAACAAACTTAACAAAAGTAAACTCATTTATGACATATTCACATCACTTAATGGCAAAAAAAAAAAAAAAATGTAACTGAACACAGGAATACATGTATATATTTATATTTTTCTAGATTTATCTGTTTCTAGTTACTTTTAGCTCTACAAAACTAAGCTCATTATGCAAACTGGTATTTCTTCTCTCTCTCTCTTTCTATACTGTATATATATATATATATATATATATATATATATATATATATATGACTACATTTTCATGCACATTTATGCACATCTTTTTTATGCAATATCGGAAAATTAGCATAAAACATAGCTAATGACATAATGCTCTATTAATTAATACAACAACAACATTCTATTCACTTTGACATGTTTTGGGGAATGAAGTAAAAAAAAAAAAAATATATATATATATATATTGCATTTTTCCTTAATATTTTGCCAAAAATTGTTCCTAAAAAAAAAATAACAAGTACACGGAAAAAAAATACAATGCCAAAAAATAACAAGTACACGGAAATTTATCTTCCAATACAATCTCCAACAATTACAACATGCTAAAAACGCTAAAACCAGGTCGTTAATACATAAAAACATAAATAAATACTTAATTAATATAATGGTCATCCGCCCTGCAAGAGTGATCTTCGATACCTGTAATTAGATGAGAGTGAAAGTGGGAGGAACTGTCACTTCTTTACTTTACCGTGTTGGTTCAATAGAGACATTGACAAAGGAACAAATGAGTGTTTATATTTCTACACTTTTTCTTTCTACACAGTTCTTTCTACACTCTGTAAATGACTTGAATAGTAATGTTTATGCCTTCAAATCTTCACTTCGATTACTTACATTAATAGAGTAAAACTAGTATTGAAGTAACGGGAACTGCAGTGTACTTTTTTTGCTGTGAAATGTGACTTGGACAAGTTCTTGACAGTTTTGTTGCGATTCACCCGCTCGTTCTAAAGCCGATCGGGTCCCAGCATTAGCCCTCGGATCTCCCCGCACATGTGGCGGAGGCTTCTTTGCCTCATTGCCTCCCCAGCATGGGTGACACAGTCTGCTGGCTCCAACTGACACCCTGATGTGTGGCTTCTGCTGCCCGAGCCAAGCGATGGCTGCCAGGCCTGGAAGGAGACCAGGGCCAACCAACAGCTGGAGCTGAGCTGCAGGCCTGTCCAGGCTTCAGGCGATGAATCACTCACAATTAATATTTAACTCCTGCCTGCTCCACCGGAGGCCTCCAGGTAAGGCATCTCCGTCCAGCTCTGTAAATATATGATGTGCTGCTCTTAAAGGATTCTGATTGCACCGCGGGAAGATAGAGCTGGGAAACACGAGAGCGCTCTCTCGAGTTTTCCGTTTTTTTGGATCTGTGGAGTGTGGAAGTGAGCCGCGCCCCCTCCTGCTTCTCCTCTGGTTTCATAGATCTCGGCGGTACACCTGCAGGCGAGCGCTCAGATCTCAGACTAGCTGCCGGATCAAAGCCGTAATGCCGGACTTTTGAAATAGACGCCCTGGATCACAGAGGCATTTTTGAGCCACCCAGCTCCACATTTATATTCAATGGTAAAACAACATCTACTCCCTACAGGCTCCTGGTGGAGCAGCGAGCCATCTGGGTAATGGAGTTTTCAGACGGGTCATTCCTGATGACTCTCAGGCTGTTAACTGTGTCTGCGTTCCAGTGATTAGTACTCCAGCCTCCATCTCTCCTATGACGCACACACTGACACGACGGTTGTGATCTACGTTCCCCGCTGGTTCTCTCTCATTTGCATTCGTGTGCGTGTTGATCTGGAGCTGTTGGAAAGTACATAAAATCGTACTTTATGGCTGGTTGTAAAAGTCTGGGGGAAAAAAGCACTGGATTTTAAAAGGTGACGTGTGAAATTTTTCGACGTTAAAATACTTGTGTGGAGACGATTATGCCGTTCAAATGTTGACTTCCCTGCATAAGGTTTTGGGTTCATTTATATGCATGTGTATATGAAATACAAGTACGAAGTGTACACTCTGGGGCGAACGCCAAAAATGGCTAAACGCTACATTTTTAATTGCCTTAACCACAAATTATTGGCCAGGAAATTAGCTTAACTTAAAAAAAACTGAGGCAGAACTTAGTTTTTGGTCTGTGGAGTGATCATAGTAAAATATGATGTGCATGGTGGTGCTCTAAAACGGTTTCTTTGAAAATCTGATGAGAAATATGATATGTATCTCTACTACAGGGAAGCATGGAGCAAGAGTGTCATTGTTAGCTGCTGGTATTGGTGAGCTACTTCTCAGTGAACGGTCATTTAATGCTTTAGAGTGAATGGGAATATTGCAGAATGGCTTGCTTTCCACAAATAAAAAGTTGTTATCTAAAGAGGAATGATCAGATGCTATTTTTTAACTAGAAAAGTCTAAAGACAACCAAGAAGTGGCTTGAGAACACCCGGTTCATGTTTTGGCCTGTGTCAGATTCTAGATTTGAACGCTATGGTGAATATTTGGTCTCAGATTAAACTCAATGAACTGGGAGACATTTTTCATCTACTCTTGAACTGTTTGAAGCCATTAACATTGAGTGGAACAACACTGGCTCTTCTTCCTGTAAAAACCTGTCTGCAAGTTGGGGAAGGCTATTCTGTGCTAAGTTACTTAATCTACAGTATTTGTGCAATTCTTGCTAATTTCCTGACCAATTATTTCTGATTAAAATGGTTAACAGCATTAAAAGACCACTAAATTGTAAATAAATTGTTTTTCACAATTTTTAAAGACCTAGTTCATTTTAAACGGTCCTTTTAATGTCATTTCATCAATCCAGTAACTGTCGTCCAATGTAGGGCTGTCTTTGAGCATCTGTTGGTCTAGAGTTTGCAGTGTGTTCAACAATTTTTCTAAATACATTTTTGGGTGGAGTATAATATGTCAGAGCACTTGATGTCATTGACGCCTACCCAAAAACTAGTTCCATTAAAAGTATTTGAAAACAAATAAATAAATATACTGTATGTTTTGTACATAATAAAATTGCGTTTTTGTTCATTTTGGAAATAGGAAAAGGCTTAATGACTAATCTGCAATTGGGCCAATCAGATATTCAGAGAACATGGCCATAAATTTACGGCCCTATGATAGGAATAGCGGAATTGGCAAATTAACGCGGAATTTCATGAATTTTTACATATTTGGATTGCAATTCAGTTTTTGTGTGGGAGAAGAACATATGTCTGGTGAAAATGCAGACCGGGGGAAGCAAATCTGGGGTGCGTTTCCCGAAAGCATTGTAAGCCAACTATGGTCGCAAGTTGGTCGCAATTTCCATTTAACTCTATTGGTAATGACGGAACTTGGGACCATAGATGGCTAACGATGCTTTCGGGAAACGCACCCCCTCACCCCGTCATTTCAGCTTGAATGACGAAATCAAAACAATGAAAGTTTCGCTTTCGCCGGCAAAAAAGTTAAGTTAACTCAACGCTAAAGCCGTCAGTGCCGAGCCAATCAGTTCGCACGTGACTTATGCGGTGTTTCCCACACATTGACTAATTCGCCGCCACATATTGAGTTTCGTTCATTTCTTTAACACTATTTAAAACATGCAGCGTATTCTTTCAGTTGTATTTCCTTTCCCCGCTCTCCCACCGTCTCTATCACTTACGCCACGCGCCTCTCTCACATAAGCACACACACAAGGTGCACACCTCGTCGGTCTATGAGGCGCCGGACTGGAAAAAAGCAAAGCAATCGAACTCTGTGAGAGACACTGGGCGAGAGAGAGACAGAGTGTGATTTTATTTAAACTTATATAAACTAATATAATATATTTTGCTGGACAGTTTAAAGCTCATAGACATATTTTGTTGTTACTTGAGAAGTGCAGTGCTATCTTGCATCATGCAGTATTTGTCCTGAAAAGGCTACTGAGTAAATTACCTCAAAAAATTTAAGGTCATTCCTATTTTATTTGTATACATTTTAATCGTTAACTTTAAAATCACACTCTTTTTATGACTAAAATAACAGTCAAGGGTAAAAAAAATAATTGAATTCCCAAAAATTAAAGCAGAACAAACGGAATTTGGGAAAAAAAAAAAATTAAAAAAATAAGTTCATTACACTGTGGCACTTTGATTTGATATTACGCTAGTGGCAGAAATGATTTTAGAAATGTGGAGGCTCATATTAATGCCTTAATGAAAGAATGAATGAATCCGGCATGAATTTTCTTTGGCAGAGCTTGACCATAGGTCAAGCACCTCTATGTCAACAAGGGCGTCTCACTGTTATGTAGGGCACAGTTTGATTATTATGTGAAATGGTGGTATCCCCATGTCTTTTCTTCTCATATTGTGGCCTGACGTGGTTGACTGGGGCTGAATTTATAACTGGCCAATAGTCTCCAAGCTTCATGGGAATCGCCATGGGGACATGCTTTTTGTGATGATTTCCTGTCTGAAAGATTGAGGGACGCCTCAGGGAACTTCCCCTGAGCCTCTCTTTCTCCAACAAAAGGAGGAGCGCGACGTGACTGCCTTTGTCCTTCACATAAATGGGGTGAACCACGGAGGCCAGGTTTCCCCTCTGAGCGTTTAGAATACTCATTGTTTCACAAACAAGTCTTTGCGAATATTAATATTAATATTTTTATAGGCCAAAGAAGTCTCATTGAATCAATTATGCAAGGGGAGCCTTTTTTCTCATATATAATGCGAGCAAGCGACATTCTCCGTATGAAAGGTTGCTGTGTCACACCCCTGAAGAATCTGCAGATGTAGAAAACGATAATTACATCTCTGTCTCGTGTAATTTTGAGATTACGTGGCCCCTATTATCCAGATGTACAATAGCATTGTGTGGGGTGAATCTCTAAGGATTCTGGAAGAAAAAGCACTTTCAATCGGGTCAATATTATACATTTGAGATGAACCGTATTCTGTATTTAAACCACCCCATCGTAGAAGTGCCTGATGAAATCTCTCCGTTTCTCTGCTGCTGGTGTATATTGCCGGAGCGGTTAATGGCCTAATAAAAACCAAGCATCTTCCCCTGCATATGTAATGTATGAGGCTTTAAAAAAGCGTTATTGCTCCTTCAAATCCGAGCCGCTTGCTTGAATGTGATGGACCGTGGGAGTCCACCTACGCTGCTGAAAACCAATGCCGCTCTTTCTAATAAGAGCTTGCTTTCTCCACCGCGTTCTGAAAAGCATGGTGTGCTTAAACTGCAAGAAGAGCAGATTGGTTACATGTGAAGACAGCCCACGTCCTACTCATGATATCAAAAACAACCACAGAAGCAAGTTTTCATTTCATTATACGCTAAAATAACAGACTATAGATGTTGAGGAACGTTTGAATGGAGACCTTGGATTTGATCACCTCTGAGCCACATTTATTCCCCTATCCTAGGCTCACATTCTTTGGATACAAGCAGCATTTTATTCTCTTGCAATGGATTTCTGCAGCCCTCCTTCACAGTTCATAGAAGGTCTACCTGGAGAAAAAAACCCCGTAGCATTCCCATTCATCTCATTGGCAGTTGCTCAGCTGGCACATGCCACAGAAGCCATTCACAAGAGACTATCATGTCAAACAGACAGCGAAAATGCATGTCAATTTCACACTTTTAATGCTCATCTAGAATAATATTACAAAATATGTATCATTTATTTGTTGCTGGAAAAAAAAACCCACACACACCGAAAATGGCTACTTTGGATCTACATCAATGGAGAAATATGCTTTTTTTTCTCCCATAAAGATGCAGTCACATTTAATGTTTGGTGAATTTTCATGGGCAATCCAATCATTTCAATAGAAGTCAGGAATTTTGTGCGAGGGCGAATGATTTCCTCATGCATATTTTGCAACGAGTTCAAGTCGGTCACAGCTGTATTGACCAACAGGAAGCTGCTTGGTTTGACACTGACTTCTGTGTGAGCTGTGTTTCAAACATTGATACACATTGACAATTGATACAACATTGACAATACACAATGGACCTTTAATGCCTGCAAAATTTGACACAAAATAATGGTATCTCATCCCAAGGCGTCATATACTGACGCTTTTGCCAATGCGTATACATCCAACGCACATGGCACCGTTTAAGGCCAATTTATACTTCTGCGTAGGGTGCGCACAGTAGGTACGGCGTAGCAAACCAAACCGCGTACCCTTCGCCGTAGCCTGACGCGCACCTCCTCAAAAATGTAACTACACGTCGCGACGACGGGGACCGGAAGATCTGTGATTGGTCAGCTTGGTAGCATCGCATTTCCTCCTACACATTTCCACACATACTATCTCACACATTTCCGCTCGTACCATCTCCTCCGACGTCTTCTCTCATTTGTGCCTTTTAGTTTTAGTAATTTCTCTAAAATGAACTGTTTTTCCACCTCAATAAGCTCCAACTCCAACATGATCAGTTCTCTTTCAGTCGCCATTGCTTGTCGTAACCTAGCCGCGCGGAATCTAAACACAGTGGCACATTAAAACCCTCCGCCGCCAACTAGCGTTTCGGAGCCGTACTGCAAAGCAACCAAGACCTGAACCCAGAAGAAGAAATGCTCACGACAGTCGCCTACTTGCGTAGCCTACGCCGTACACTATGGCGTACCCTTGATGCAGAATGAATTGGCCTTTAGCGTCAATATGAGACCCAGATATATATGGGCCAGAAGGCGCCTCCTAGTGGTCTAACCCTACCTCAGACCTAAACCTACCCATAATGCATGTTATATTGGCGCTAAAGGGTGCCTTGTGCTTTGGATGTATACGCTTTGGCAAAAGCGTCAGAATTTGACGCCTATCAGCAGGGGCTAACTGCAAGATGCAAAAAATGATTGATAGTCCCATATCGTAAACCTTACTTTTCAGTTAGGCTTTCACTTTAGTGCACTTCGGCCTGCTGTGCAAAACAGGCCTGTTGGGCCAAGTGTTATAAAATTGATTGGTGATGAGAAGAAAGCCCATAGCGTCCGTTTGAGCTGATGCAATTTTCAATTAGCAGTTTATCTTGTTTGCTTATGGGCAGTGAATCTAAACAAAGGATGGACTCAATGAGGTGACGGGGCTTACCAAATGTAATCACACCCTCGGGTCATTAGAAATTCTGGGCCAAGATACAAACAAATCCACATGTGAAACACAGAAGAGGTCCATGAATGTAGTAGGTGTTGGTGCATAATTTCTGGAAATGATGTAGTTTTGCCATGGAACTAGATTTTGCAATGATTTTTAGACAAATGTTTAGATGAAAATGTATATGTATTCGATGTTCTGTAGGGCAGGCCAAGAAAGGAGAAATTTCTATGGTTCTCTTCCAAAACCTGAACTGCTTTTCTCTCTACTACTTTCATTGGCAGCTGCCTTTTGAGAGCATCCAAAAATGTTGAACTCTCTACGTAAGTAGCAACACACTATACCTGACTCCAGATGGCACCTTCTCAGTCGTTCTCAGAGTCAACACTTTTGTGAAGTAATTCTGATTTGACTGTAAAGTCATCAGTAGAGCCTTCTGTAGAGCTGGCCTCTTGTAGCCTGGATGCCAGCCGTACTTAGCCCACAACATTTGAGGATGGGAAGTTCGGTCTGGACTTGGTCCATTTTGAAGCAAGTATGCCCAAACCAAAGCTGTTCTGACCAATCAAACTGTGGAGGGGGGGGGGGGGGGGGGGCTTTATACGATGATGGACAGATCAACCGTAACGTAATCATCCACGTCACCAAACAGTGCTTGGGTTGAATTCGTTTACAACAAAGAATGGTTGCCGCTGGAGAATTTAGATGTGTAGATTCATCGCGTCTGTTATAGAAGATGTAGACACCGCATTCATTTTAAAAGAGAAAGAGAGATCCGCAATCAAGGCATTTGTCGATCGGAAAGATGTTTTGCCGTCCTTCCTTCGATATTCGTTCTATCCGATTGAGTGCAGAGGCATTTTCTTTCCTGGTTCGGTTGAAACACGCACCATAATCACATCCCATTGGAGCAGTATTAGACTCATATTCTGACTAGAATCTTAGTATGACGACATCAGGCCAGGCCTCTTGAACACCTTTCTGAAACAAAATTTGTCCCAATTCACCTACTTACGGTATGCCCTAAAATATTTACTGTTTTTATGAAGAAAAAAAACACACTTTTGAGTGTGTAGCAGAAGAGTATTCAGCTTTGGGACATACGACTTCAACATTTAAGTTAATTTTAATTCCTACCATTTCGGAGAGAAATGTAATAGCACGTTGATTTGCCAGTCATGGGTCTTTCGCGTGTTTGCAATTTGCAAAATTATGCATTTAAAAGTTAATGACCAAACATATCTTTACAAAAATTCACAAAGTTGTTGCTGATGAAATATAATGTGGATAACATTGAATACATATTTCCTCAGGTTAGATACTAAAACACCTTTATCTAAACCTCTTATCCATCAGGCAATTTTTTAACACTTTTTATTCATATTTGTAGTTCTAATCGAATCCTTATCCAACGTGAAGTGGGTTGTGGGCAATATTAGCTGTAAGAGTGTGCATTGATCTGCACTTTAATTCTAACTGGAAATGGTAGACCATCTGGGTATCTTTGGAATGCTCATTTCAACATACTACGATTTGGGACACACTAATTTTAATTTCGAATACTATTTAGGATTGATAGTATGTGAATTGGGATGCAGCATAACTAGGGAACTAAGGAAAATAGGAACACAGAAACTATACATTTGACAATGATTATAATGTCTCTTGTTTTGTTCACCATCTTGGATAGATTTTTTTCCACTACATTTTTTATCAGCATCCTGGGATAGATTCTCCGCAGCAATGTGAGATATGAAGTAAATAGCTTGTCAGTCTAACCAGTGACCACCTTCATACACAAACGGACGGCCAGCACTGTTCTTGAAGCCACTGTCATTTAGACCCACAGAGTGCTATTACCACGGACAACTCAAGGCCATTAACGTGACGCTGAAATGAATTATGGGTCATCTGTCATGGGGCCTTGTGGTAAGGTCCTGTGATGGTGAGAGATGAAGGTCCTTGCTCTCTCCAATGAGGCGTCCAGAGAACTGCCTGAGACAAACGACCCATGTGTGGAGACACACCTTTCATGTTTGGCAGCTGGGTCTGACCCGAGGGATGTCTGGCTGTCCTCTTTGCCCAGCTCAATCCATATCTGTCCCTGAGTGAAGAAACTGGCCAAAGGGGTTCGGTTCACCAAGGACACCCCTCCATGTCTTAATGAACATAACCTGACATCTCCGAATGATCTCAGTGGACCCAATGATTCATTCTCTCATCTCGTCTTAATACACGGAGAGGGCAAGACTATTATTACACCTAACATGAATCATAGGATTTTTTTTCATCAGTTGGATCAACTCCACCTGACCCAAAAAAGACTTCAAGGCCCCATTGAATCACACTTGAAGTGGCCTGAAGTCCACGTCTTTTAGCTTTGAAGTCATTCATATGCTATTGTTCTCCTAAAAGTTGACGCATCATTATCAGACTTGTGCATTTATGCTAATTCAATCATATTCAATGTCCACAACAAGAAGCAAATCATTGTTTATGGCTGTCAGAAGCGTCTTTCCCATTCAAGGCTGCCTTCTGAGATTCAAGTGGACTTTGAAATGGACTTTTCAAAAGTTATTTATAACTTTTATAAATTGCACGATTATTTAGTAAGAAGTGTTTGTGAATTCACTGTGGCAGAAATCACACATTCTCATAAAAATTTAAGTCGACTCAATGATGACTAAAAAAAAAAGTGATAGCTGTGATGTAAACTAAATTCTATTGGCTATTTTTTTTAAAGGAAGAGTCTTGCAGTCTTGCTGTTTGAACAGTGTTCAGTGAACCATAACCCAAACCAACCAGACACAAGGTGAAACACAACACATTTTCAATTGAAGCAAAAAATAAATAAATACATTAAATCGGATAAAAAGACACAAGTATAAAGGCCATTGCACACTGAGTACGAAATTTTCGTATGCGTATTTTCGTGTTCGTCAGTCTAAAAATTCGTCACGCATAGAAACCTAGCACACCGAGTCCGTTGCGTATTTATTAAACCTTTGCGGGAAAAAACGCAAAAATACCAAATGGATTCGTCAAGCAGTGAGGATGATTTTGTTGCCCTCTCTCTTATTGAAAAGAGAAGAAAGAGAAAATATTACGTCCATCCATCCTGAAATTGCACCGAGAGGAAGGAAAGTTCCAGTACCTAATAAAGGAGTTGCGAATTTATCCTGAGCGATTCAAAATTTACCTCAGAATGTCAGTGGGACAGTTTGATGCTTTGCTAGCAATTCTGGGGCCACATATTAAAAACAAGACCACCAATATCCGTGAACCAATCGATTTTGAACGGAGAATGGCAGTGTGTCTAAGGTATGGACACACACACAAACCCGCGCGTGGCCCGGTGGAAGCGCTGGGCAGACTGAACAGCTGGGCTGTTATTGTGTATATATTGTACCCAAATAATACATTATTTATCAAATTGGCTGCTCAATCACACCTTCGATCCTAAATTTCAATCTGATTGAAAGGGGAGGTTTATTAATTTCATAATCCAATATAGAGAAGAGAACATAAACACTTGATCGAATTGAAAACCGAAACTGAAAGCACGGCGCATATGTGCAACGATTTGAGGACGATACAAATATTTAAATTTAAAAGCGTACGGAACCTGGCTTTAGTACGTCTTGTACAGTATGAGTGAGTGCTCTTTTGGCATGAAAGGCTTGTCGTGATTCTCTGATTTGGTGGAAATTTCTCTGCACAATCATGGGTAATTTAGTACTTCACAAGGAATTCCACTGATGAGCACGATTATTTAAATAATGCGGCTGATGGCTCCAACAAAAGCATTTCAATTTCAATTTCTATTTCAATTAGCCTAGTTATTGTTCAAAATCAATTCCTCTGTAAATTAATTTTTACAGTTTACTCTACAGGAGCTACAGCAAAGAAATATGCACTTGTCAAGCTATTTCATGGGGTCTTTAAAGTCAGATCCTTGGCCTGTTGTATAACGCAAATGCTTGGACTAGTTGAGCTGAAGCGCTCATATGCAAACGTTTATGCCCTCTTTATAAATAAACAAAAAAATAAATCAAATTCAGCCTAATAATACTTTTCACCTAGTTCTTAATTTGTCTGAAACAAGTGCAGAAGTTCATGCTCGTAGTTCAGCCTAACAGAAATAATTCAAAGCATAAGACCTCATAGACCAAAGAGGCAAATTTTCCTAACTGTTCATGTATGATCTGAGAATTTATTGACATAGTCCAGATATCATTTTTCATCCTGTCAGTACGAGCGTACGGGATGCAAGTGTTCCATGGCGCAAGTCTGGTTTTGGCACAGAGCGCAGGAAACCTGATTGCGCAGGAAGCGGCATTAACTAATATGCTTATTTTGAGAAGAACGGCAGCTTCTACATGTCCCAGAGGTTTGGCAAGACCCCACGCTGTCCCTGGTTTCCATTAAAACACCACATCTCCAAAGTAGCTTTGGCACCTTCCGCATGACACAGTCATAGGGCCAGATGTTCATGGCGCAAGCCCAGGTATTAGCCTCATGCTTAACGAAGATTAAGCAAATTATTCCAAATATTTTGATGGAAGGTCCTTACTTTCCAACCCACAAAACTAATTATGTGGTCAGCCACCCCCCCACCCCAACTCAATCCTACCCTTAGATCCTCATGCAATCATGCAAATTGACATTCTTTCTTCGTCCATATCATTTTTTTCTTTTTCTCCCTCTCTCTCTCTTTTTTTTTTTTTTTTTTTTTTTGCTCTAGTGTTGACAGCATTGAGCTCCAGGCAGGGAAAGTAGGCCAGAATTACTTTTGCTTGGTTATCCCCAATGAAGCGTAGCTGGGAGATTCTCGGAGCAGGATCTCACAGGCTGTACAAGCACTGAGTCCAAGAGGTAGGCAGATGGAAAGCCAGTTTTGGGCCAGCAGGTATTTTCTTTGTTTAATTCCTCTTGGGTCGAGTGTCTGAAATAATGTTCGAAATACCAGAAAGTGTCCATTGACATATCATGATTACGACAACAAAAGCTTAGATTAGATTAGATTGTTAGATTATTTGTTTTGATTATTTGCTTGCTCATGGAAATCTGAGTGGTTATTTACTGGCCCAAGTCCAATTAGTCCACCATCAAGTCACTGATATTCCTCTGGTCTCTCATTCTCTTGCGTAAGTTTATATAATGTTATTATTAAGGTTGTCAGTTAAACGCGTTATTAACGGCGTTAATGCAAACCCATTTTAATGGCGTTAATTTTTTATTGCGCGATTAATGGTCTTTTTGGCCTAGCAAACTTTGTTGTTGCAACAGGACGCGGCATGATCACGCTGCGCTATGAAACCCATTCACTTCAATGGCTTGCGCCGCGCAAGGACGTTTTGTTGCTTCGTCGACCAAAGCGCAAGCGGATCTAGCTAGACAGGCATGCCGCACAGACTCGTTTGGGTTTGCGAGCCAGCCAAATAGTTGGT
This sequence comes from Cyprinella venusta, assembly GCA_038021265.1. Lineage (NCBI taxonomy): Eukaryota > Metazoa > Chordata > Actinopteri > Cypriniformes > Leuciscidae > Cyprinella > Cyprinella venusta. The sequence goes on from CM075869.1 coordinate 5,971,902, forward strand.
TAACGTTACGAACTTTTTAATTTAATTTTGAAATGACCGATCGTTTCCCTTATTTATCGTCTCGTATCGTTTAATGGTGAGCTTTTTTTTTTTTTCAGGTGCTGGTATAATGTCTTGCTTTTGTGCAGCTGTAGTATGTACACATTGTGTCGTTATCTTGTTGGACCTTCAATATTGGAATGTCAACCATATGGTGCTGCTGCAATCAGTATTTCATTTTGTAAATGTCACAGTTATTGTTTATACCAGTCTATTGCAATCAACCCTACCACAGACTATGTGGAATGAGTTACGTGCCAAAATTGACCACCGACACTACATAGTGTATTTTAGTTATGGAAGGATGATTTCACATGCAATTCACTCTGAGTTTCTATAATTTTTGTTTTACCTTATTGTAAATCATTTAAATCATCTTCTGCCCCCCCTTGGAAGATTGTTAAGGGCTTCTGGTTGAGAACCAGTGCGTTGTGGCCAACTTGAGCACTTTAGATAACATCATAGTGATGTGCTAAGTGTGCACTTTCAATGCATCTGCCAAGCATTCCATCTGCGTTTTTGTGCTTGCATTTGTATTTTCTCACCTTTAATGATCTGAACAAACCTTTAACCTCACCCCTCCCTTTCGAAGAAGCTACGGTGGCTAAAATGGGACAAATATCGTCGTCTGAGACAGCAGAGAATATTCAGAGTAATCCAAGAGTGTGTAATATTGTCACTTTTTCTGTACCACAGTCTATTATAAACCACATCATGGATACAGTTTACAAAGCCATAGTCAGGTGAGGATCAAGGGTCTTAATATATAATATAATAATAGTAATCAGCTGATTGTCTCACAAATGTAACCAGCACATTTCTCCCCTCACAGCCCTCATAAACCTATGCAACTAAATATAGTTTTTCTTACAGCAGTTTACCTGGCTAATATGAGCCGTTACTGTGGCTGAGCTGGTTAAAGCGTACAGCGTTGTTTATACTCGACATGTCCGCATGAGCCCAAAGGTGCGCGCGGCAAAAATGACATGACTGTAACAGCGCGCGTGTCTTCGCATCCTGTAGACATCGTTTACTACACACAATATGCGTTTTTTCTCTGATTTTGAAAACTCTTTGCGATCGACTTAAAATGCTTCCAAGATTGACTTGTCAACCATGATCGGTTGGTTTTCTGTTTTACGGTCAATGACATAAGTACTAATCATCTGTCTCGCAAACGTAACCAGCACATTTATCATTTATCCCCACATAGCAAAGCCATAACACAGCGAGGGAGAAGAACAAAGTTACATGAAACAATCCAACTACATATTTTACACCACTGACAAGGGAAAATCACTACTCATGGTGTTTATGGCTAGCTTCTAGCTTTCTGCTGCTTCTCTTTCAAGTTTGTGACGAAATGCACTCTGTTGCGCTGTGTGTTCGCTGTCGGCTACGGTAGAAACATGACGTCACAATAGGTCGACCTTCATAGAAGGGGGTGCCCTCGGTTATGTAGATATAAATGTCTCATTCCAAGGTAATAAAAACATTAAGTTCTTTATAGTCCACTAAAAACATGGCTATGGATGTCATATTGCATTTCTGTTAATAAATACTCAAAATTTTTACACATTGCACCTTTAAAAGTAACCTGACTCCGCCAGATGGATTTGCTCCGCATATCCATCTGGAACCTTCCGTTGAAGTAATTTTGGTAAGGGGCGAAAATACTGGTTAGCTGATTGGCCCATGTTGGTGATAGACGGGCCAAATCAACCAATCAGATCAACGAAGCATATGACGTACCGTAACTCTTGCCGAAACCAGTCGGGAGAAGAGCAAAAACATCTTTTCCTCTGAGAAAAGCCTCCAGAGCAGTGTTTTGCTCTTCTTTCAGTGAAGAAATACTCTGTAATTCCGATAAAACTTGCTCGATAGCCACGCTGATGCTAGTTTCATCCGCTGAAGCCGTCATGTTCTTTAGACTGAACTGTCGCGCTTCTCGTTGCGTCACACCTCAACCCGCCTCAAAGCCAACGCTGATTGGACGTTCGTTTGGTGAACTGCTCCCAAATTTTCTTTAACGGAGAGTGTCCAGACTGATCTGCGAGTGAAACCTTGAAAGCTCGCGAGATCAGGATGGTCTCGCGAGGCTACTTTAAAAGATTAGCTCATCCAAAAATGAAAACTGTTCTCATACCCTTATGTTGTACCACACAAGAAAATTGGACCAAACAACATTGGATCCTACTGACTCTTGTTGTATGGATATCAGTATAGAAACACAGAGGCATTTTTTCAAACAGCTTCCCTTGTGTTGCTCAGAAATGCATTTAGGATTGCGTACAGTATGAGCACCAATAATAAATGGTCGGAATCTGCTGAAATGCTGACAATTCTTTTGGGTTACGTTCACAAGCACCAACGTACAGTATTCTCACCACTATCTTGATAGTCTTTGCTGTTGTGAAACATGGTTTGAAATGGGGCTTATTTGGCCACTTTGTCAGAAATTGACAAGGACTGTAATAGGAAATGTAGCTCTCTTGATAACTGTATCCTGTCCAGCGGTTTTACTTGGCAGACGTATGTCTCCTGGGTAAATTGTTTCTTAAATCAAGGTCAGTTTTTTTTCCTCCAATGGGAACAAGGATAATACGTTTTCTTGGGCTGTTTTCCAAGGAGCGAGCAAGGCTTTATCCAACAGAGGATGGCTTCCCCCAACCATGAAAAGAGAAGGTAGTCCACTGATTGCCTCCGTCCTCACCGCTGCTTTAATTGGGCTGCAGCGGTGCTTGTAGCTGGAGGCAGAATGTGTATGTGTTGTGTTTCTGTGTCTTTGATGCAGACAGCGAGATATGCATAGACAGCCATCATCAGACACACGGTCATGCCAAGCTTCTATCGGCCTAATCCTTTTCTCTGTTTCTCTCTCTCTTCCTCTGAAGATCCCTTGTGTTCTGCTCTTTCTCTGTCTTGCTATCTCTCCATCTCTCTCTCTCCGTCTGTCTCTCAGCACGCATCTCCCCCCCTCTCTTCTCATCTCCCTGTAAAGCAGTTCCAAAAAGGCCCTCTGGTCATCTCATTGGATCTCCTTTTATGAGGAGTTTCAAGATTTTTATGCTACAAAAGTCAATTCATCTCGTAAAAAGTGAATTTTCAGAACGATAAAACTTAATTGCAACAGCAAATCACGCCTCGTATGACGTTCCTCAAAAGCTTGTTTCATCTCACCAGGCTCATTACGGGCTCGTGTTTTGGTTCACGGATCCAAAAGATATTTGCATGATTCAAGCCCGTGTGTCTGTGGGATTGGACTGTTTTCCGCAGCGCTCAGGGCTGGGAATGCCGGCACGACTCCCACAGGCATCTGGCTGGGCAGCTGGCCCTCACTGTACATGTTCTCGTAAACCGTATCATATCTTTCTGTAGGGATCCCTGGTGTGGGGGGATAAAAATACTTATTAGTCATGATCACTACAGTATATATCCATGTACTGTATACAAATTACTTTTTTTTACTGGTGGACATTAATCCAATTTCTTTCTTTGAAAAAGCTTTGGGACAAGCTTAAAGGGTTAGTTCACCCAAAAGATGTTGTTCATTGAGTCTCTAATCTCTAAAAGTCTCCAAATGCTCCACGTGAAACTGCGGTCTTCCGACCTTTTACTATCGTGTCAATTGATTTTGACTAATATGCGTGAGGGAGAGAGAGCAAGACAGCGCTCGTGTTGTTTGAAGTCGTCATTCTATTCTGTATCACTCACCGATCAAACACATTTGCTTTGGCAACCGCCAAAAAGTGGACGATCTGACAGGTTTTAAAGATTAAATACATTTTAAGATTAAATAAAACCCGAAACTAAAAAACAGACCCGACATATGTTTGAGACCGGCCTTTATTTACCAAAACCTGCAGCCACACCAGGTGTGTAAAAGAAACAGGCGTCTATTTGGGACTTGGATATTATTTGTGACCCACTCTGGCGAAATGAGTGGGAAGTCGCAACGTGCCATTATAAGATATGGGCCGATTATGTGGAAAAACAATGAAAAAAAAAAAAAAAAAAAATATATATATATATATATATATATATTTACTAATTTCAAAGAACAGACATTTTAAAAATAATCTCCCAAAGTTTCGTAGTCCAGTTAAGTCAGAGTCAGAGTATCTTTATTTGTCTCCCACCGGAGAAATTATTCGATTAACTCAAGTTAATTGAGTAAAGGTTTTTAAATGACGGTTAAAGTTGTCAAAGCTTTACTAAATTCGCCGAAATAAACATTGCTCTTCTCAACTCCCCTCGTTGTGAATTTCGTTTTTTGTTTAATAATTGTATCTTAATTTAAATCAATGTTTCATCAACCAATTTACAGGATTTAATAATAAGAAGTAAATATTGCAGACAATGGATAGGCTAATCACGACACAGAGGCGGCGGCGCGTGAACTGAAGCTCGTCTCATAAATGAATCGAAAGTCAGTGTATAAGGTGTCCTACTTGCCTCACAGACCTGAGAAATATATATATATATATTGAAATGTCTACTTTTAAACAGAACCATTCAAAACGAAAGAAAACAGACTGCTCTCTGCTTATGTGGACTAATCCGTACGAAAAGTAAATTTATCTCTGGCACCTCTTCCTAATTTTAGAACATTTTTGTAAAAGTGCCTTTTTAATTATTTATTTCAAAAAACTTAAAACTAATTTGAGCTTCAGCCTGGTTAAATCGCATTTATATATATATATATATATATATATATATATATATATACATATTAATGTATTTAGTCAAATTAAGCTATAAAATAAATAGTTTATCCCTTATAATGCAATGGATTTTGAAAGATATCAACAAAAAAAAAAAACGGGCAAATAAACTTTAAAAGCGATTTTCTCAGGTTTTCAATTGGAAAAAAAGGGCAAACGACCATAATTCAAATGTGTATATCTTTACAACCATTCAAGGTATGACTTTGACTAAGATGTCATTTGAAAGCTTATGGTGTCCTCTTTCCATTAATACCAAAATCTTAATTTTTTAATTTGGGTCACCGTGACTCATTTTGCTGGATCAGGTCACATTTAAAGTTTTACGGTATGTGAATGTTGCTATCATTTTAATTAAAGCCATAGTACACCCAGACATGACAAATCTGTCATCAATTACTCATCTTCATGTTGTTCTAAACCCATAAGACTTTTGTTCATCTTGGAAAAAAAAATGAAGATATTATTAATGAAAAATGCAAGGCCATTCCACCAATACAGATCCATATCGAGTGGTTGAATCCAAACCTTCTAAAGAGACACAATTGCTTTTATACGATGATTTAATTCAGGCTTTTATTCACATATAAAGATTGATCAACGCACAAGCATCCAGCATGTTAAATATGGTCAATTCAAATTTTTATTAAAATAAATGTTTAATTTGTGTTTTAAAGATGAATTAATGTTGAAATGACAGAAGAGTAAGTGAATGATGAAATCATTTAAAAGTTTCAAGAGTCTATGACTGTTTTGGAGATAGGTGTGATATATTAAGGCACATATTTCAGTTATCTGTCAGGTAATAAGGACATTTTCTTGCCTTTTGTGCCAAACAACCATTATATTTAAGGTAACATGATGTTGTGATCCTGAGAGCTAAGGTGATTCATGCCTACAACTGATAATGTACATCAAAGTGGCTGGAGGAGACGCAAGCCGGGCCAATTTGGCATCATCGTGTCTCAGTATATGCCAATGAAATATCCAGTTACTCTTCTTTCCTGTGTAATTATTTGGGATGACAGAGTCCAGTTGTAGGCTCTCTATGTCAAGGGAGGAAGAATCCTCTGAACTTTCCCCGGCTGACCTGTAATCTAAAACAAACGGAACAGAAAGAGAACAAGAGAGAAAACAAAGGGGTAGAGATGCGTAGAGCCTGTTGTTTTTTGTAAGCCGGCTCGGATCTGAATAATCGTTTCTTTTACGGGATGAACGCAAGCATGGCCGGTCTTAATCAGGGCTGGAAATAGGGCGTAAAACACCTGTTCTTGCAAGTGAATAGTTCAGCCGCACGGCTGCACTCTGGTGATGAGGAGCTCGTGCGATGGTTTAACTGGCCTCTTTATTCAGAAGAACCAGACCCAGGGCATCTGTCCAAAAATCAGCCCACAAGATGACTACAATTAAAGGCTAATAGTGAGGATGTACCTGCGCATCTTCTTCCTCGTCTGTTTCTCTTTATGACGAGCAGGCTTCTCTGAGCTCAGCGCCAAGGGAAAGCGGCACGTATGTAATGCGGTTACACTGTCACTGATGCATGAAGCTCCGTGTCTGTGTCTTGTCAAGACCTTGGCACCAAAGTCAATTTGCTCGGGCTCAACAGAATTTAATATTTCTGTAATCGGATAAACGAGGAAGTTACGTATAGGCCGGTTGTATTGATAGAAGGAAATAATTAAACTTGGCTTGGAATAATTTCACCCTCTGCGCATTACTGTAAACTCCATAAAATCCCGGCCAGCAAAACCCTCCCTTGTCCATTTTTACAGGTTTTATTGTTGTATGATAAGATTGAGATCTTGTTGCAGAGAGAGAGGAAAAGGAGATGGAAGCAAAGAAAGATTCCATTAATGCCGGTCTGTTGTTCCTCCTCTCTTTCGCCACATCTAGAATGACCAGGATGAATAAATTGACCTTCTTGACCACCAGACACAGTTCTGAATAGATCTGAAATGATTATTAGTTAAAACATTTCAAAATGCACCGTTTTTCCAACCATGAATTTTATCATTGATGATTTCTATAAAATATTGTGCAAAACTCAAACCCCTAATGGAAGCCCATTTCCACCTCAGAATGTGAAGAAGACAACTTCAACTTTATAGCTGTGACCTCATTTCACAATGTGACTTTATTTCTTGTAATTACTGTATGACTTTCTAGTAAATTATAACTTCATTTCTAAGAGAAATGGGCTTCCATATATTTTTATTATTTTATTGCATTATTTTATTTATTTATTATTTTTGCATAACTAGCATTTTAAGTGCTTAATTCTGAGTTAAAGTTAAATTTATTAATTCTTATGCACACCCCGGCTGCATCTATTTTGGTAAAAAATGCATAAAAAACATTAAATTGTGAAACATTATCACAATTTAATATATATACATATACATATATATATATATATATATATATATATATATATATATATATATATATATATATAATTTTTTATGCTGATTTGCTGCTCAAGAAACATTTCTCATTGTTATAACGTTAAAAACAGTTTTGGGTGAACAAGATTGGAATGCTTTTCTTTAATCTGTTCCTAAACTAACTTACAAATATAACTAATTATAGGCTATGGGCCCTATTTTAACGATCTGAAACGCAAGTGTCAAAGCGCATGGCGCAAGTAACTTTGTGGGCGGGTCCTGGCGCTATTGCTATTTTCCCAGCGGGATAAATGCCTCTTGCGCCTGGCGCAAATCTAAAAGAGGTTGGTCTGAAGTAGCTTCATTATTCATAGGTGTGGTTTGGGCGTAACGTGAAATAAACCAATCCGAGCGCCATCCAACATACCCTTAGAACAGGTGCGCATGTTGCATAACGGATTGTTATTATAACGGCGGGTTTACCAGGCGCGCGCGCCAGGAGCGTTCACAGCCGATGAGACTGACGTTCTTGTCAGGGCAGTGAAACACAGAGAAGTGACGTTGTATGGGGATGGAGAAACTCTCGCACATCAGCGTCGGTTAAACATTATAGCCTATACGTATGTTTCTTGCCACTATTGGGCAAACAGGTCTGATCCTTCAGTACTACAATTAACCTTAAAAAATGAGTAATTCGGTTTTTTCATCTTCATGTAAACCACAAGGATTTCCCTCATGTTTTAATATTTTTTTTTTCTTGTTATAATGTATGATTTGCAAAAATAAAACTACTGCATCTGTGTTGATGAGAGAATCAGTGAATGCCCGCTACATCATGGGCAAGCATGCGCACTTAAAATAGCATTATGAACAACGCGCAACGCGCCACTGACTTTAGACCAGGTTTTTTCTGGTCAGTGGCGCAATTGTTTTCTGGAAGTGTAAAATAGCACCAGGGAATGTTTGCGCCGAAACACGCCTCCTTTTTGCGCCGATTCGCCCAGGGAGCGCAAGTTCATTTCCTAGTTTACCGACGTGCGTCTGTGGAGGGAAAAATTCCGCTTTGCGCGCTTGCAAAATAGGAATGAGATATGCCTTTGTGTGTAAAGTCATTTGCGTCGGGTGCAAGATAGGACCCTATATATTAATTGCAACATATGAATGTGTATCATGTCAATGGCCAATCCAAGACAATTCGCCCACCACTGCTGCTGACACTGGTGGTGAATTCCCTCCCTGGCCTTGACCATCATGAAGCAAATTCCAGGATGGGGAGAACCAAACTCCTGCTCAACAAGGACACAGTCCAACATCTATAACCACACAGCATGAGGCTCTGGCTGAAGTTACACAAATTTATGATGGGATGAGCTGTCCTCAAACACTACTGCTGGTGGAAGAGAAAGTGAATGTCAGCGCCAGCAAGAACGCGGTCTAAGATTTCAGATGATGAATTATTTGGAGAATGGCAGAGGCTACATTACCTCTTCATCTGGCCACTGTATAACATTGTTAACTGTGACGTTCTCAAATGAATCCAGACCCGAGGCTCGGTAATGAGGACTTATTGAATCTCTGTGAGGGGGAGATTAAACCCACCTGGGTCACCGTGCACCTCTCACCCAGCCTCGCCTCTGCTCTCGTGGCACAGTGGCATCGCTTGAAGGTCATCGATCAAGGCTGTGTGACGATGTAGAGTTCACATTTGAAAAACACGACGCACGAACAAGCAAACAACTTTTACGGTGTGCCCCAACACCTATCAAGCTTGACCTCTGGAGATGTCCTACCAACCGCCTGCGAGACGTACTGGAATTAAAACACAATACAGCTTGATCAGCCTTAAATGCAAGCTGAATGCAAGAACTTGCGGATGAGCAGTTCCTTCCCTGCCTGTAATTATTCAGACTCCATCTTTGGTTAATTATTGTCATTAGCAATATGTGTTCTAAGTGAACGCATAATTTAAAGAGATAGGGAAAAAAAATAGGAAATGAGCTATTCAGATGAACAGATCATTTGGTTTGGGGGAAATTGATCGAAAACATCAGGGAAACAGCTGAAAAGGGAACAATTATTTTAATGATCTGACAATCGCGAATGTTGTAAATTGGAATTAGTTTTGGTGGTGTTGAGAAGGCTAGTAATTGTGTGTGGAGGTTTAGAGCTGATAACCAGACTCGAGAGGTATATCGCCATTTGTCAACCTGTAAGAGACTGCTGGCTCGAAAACCATAAAAGCTTCAGCACGTTTTATTGATGTATGTGTTCTATGATTCTCGGTTAAACTGAAACCCAAAAGGTATTTCTGAGCAACGAACACTCTGGGTTTGAAATCTGGAGAAAAATCTTAGTATGAAAAATAGTATGATTGTTTGGGAAGGAATCCTAGGGAATTTTCACACCAATGCCATAGAAGAACCATTTTTGGCAAGTTTTTCCTGTATTTTATAGCATTTTAATTGTATTTTTTTTATTTGAACTAGCCTTCAAAATGTTATACCTGATAATATATTGTTAGTTAGTTTTTTTAAATACAAGAAATTGTAAAAAATAAAAAAATCAGAAAATCTTTTGGCAAAAAATCTAACATTATATGCAATTAAACATAAAAACAAAAAAAGGTACAAATGAACTAAACCATGTTTTAAGATATTTTGCAGCATTCATATATACATTCAGAATTTAAAAAAAATAAGCCAATAAAAAAACACCTGTATTTGAGTAGGCTACTTGTATTTGCTTATTGTATTATATTACAAAAAGGAAAAAATGAAGAATATAATCGGCTACAATTGTCTAAAGGTATACCTTGTTGGCATCCAAGTACGCTAAATGCAATGATTAACATTTGCAATGCCTCATTTTTGTGACATGATCTCATCACATTGCATGTTTAATGTAGTGAGCTAAAGTTTGTAAAATGCTTTAACTTCTGGCAGTTTGATCAAAAAAATAAAATGACATATATTTTCTCGTTAATTCATCCCATCAAGTCCAGTGCATTGCATTGTGGGAGACAGTACAGTCTGTCTTTTATATACTGTAGTTTCTTAAGTAGGTCACCGTGAGTTTGCTATTTTGTGATCACTATATACTGCATTGTAATGATTGTACTGAAATTGTAGTATGCTATTCTGAACATAGCCTGCGATCGCAGTCAGTTGCTCAAGTGAGGTTGCTAAAAGTTGCCAAGATTGGAAAAGGACGATATTAAAGAGAGGGAAGATGTGGAGCTAAACAGGTGCTCCTTTCTCTGTTCAGGAGCAGTGCAGCGTGAGCAAAAGCTTGTTAAAATCCTAATAGTAGCTATCAAAGGCTATTGATTATCTTTCCCGACCTGTTTGGGTGACAAAGTGAGCATTAACACAGGCCAATGTGAGAGATCTCTGCTCTTGTAGGCTGTGTCCTTCGGGGTGGCCTACTCCCTCACTGCCAGGTGGATTTTGGTGTGAAGCCTGCCTCAAGCGGCAAGACAGTCCCATTCACTCTCTCGCCACCAGATAATCCATTTTCCAGGCTCACATCAAACAGTCTGCCCTGAGGCCCATCACATACTCCTCACATAGGGCACAGCTTCTCAATGGGCTGTACAAACTGTATACCCACAAACACATCTGATGACATGATTTTTTATCACAGAATTGTTTCATACTGTATATTAGATCCCTTGTATCCCTTTTACATATAAAAACCAATGCAACCACAAAATTGCAAAAAATGCAACCTAGATTTATTTGAAGTCGGCATGAAATCAAATCTGACTCTCTTTATTTTCTAGATACTTTGTATTAGTTGCCTGGTGTTATTTTATTCGACTTAATGTTAGTTCTTGTTCTTGTAGCTTGACTGGTAGAGCAATGCTAAGGTCAAGGGTTTAGTACTGAATGCACATGCTATAACTATATGGTTTACAGTATTCTGGCAGAAGGGCAGAGCCACCAACTCAACAATGATGAACCCAACACCTACAGATCTGTTTCAAGAGCTGGTGGATAGTCTTTGCCATGCCCTCACTGCAGTAGAACCACTTCAACATGGAGCACCACCATCGCACCCCCGAGCACTCCTTTCACCACCTATGTGTGTTGCCAGTTCCCTGGTCAATCCAGTGACCTACTCTAGTCTGGTGGAGGGCTGCAATGGCTTCCTACTACAGTGTTCACTCGCCTTAGAGATTCACCCATCTTTGAGATGTGTCTCTTCCCCACTGATAGAGCTAAAATATCCTACTCCTGCCATCTGGATGAGCACTGAAACATTCTGGCAGCAAGCTGGGCCAGTCACTCACTCCCTCGACTGCTTCGTTGCTAATTGTTGGGAAGTGTTCAGACGCCCTTCTGGAGATTCAGTTGTAAGTGAACAACTCTATCATTTAGGCTAGGGAAAAAGTTACTGATTATACGCTCTCAAGTTTCTAACCCTAGCAGCCTCCAGTGGAATGAGCGAATGCTATTCACCATCTACCATCAAGGACTCGAACCTATGCTGCGGCTGCATCACCAGCATATGATGACAAGATGGGGATGGAGCGTTTCATTGAGTTATTAAGAAGAACTTTATGAAAACCTGCTTTGCAGTCCCCACTGAGCATCTGCCAACCAGTACAATTCTGCACTCCAGAACCAGGAGAAGAATCCATGCAAGTTGATGATATGCATTAATATCCAAAATCCATACTTGTGGTGAAACAGATCTGAGGACCGTTGTTATCTATAAGTTGGCCTAGATGACCTGACTCCAGTTGTCAGGCTTCTGAGGGTACACCCCTCCGGGGGAAGATAGATTCCACCTCATTATACGGTGCCCATCTCCCCTCGGTGCCGTCAGTGGGCCGTTCTGCCAACCACACCTTCATGTCGGGGCGCAGAGTGTCCCAGAGATTTTTTACCCAAGGATTGCTTCCTCCCTCTAAGGAGGGCTCTAGAGTAGTCAAACCAGTTGTTCCTTGCTGGTGCGCCGCCAAATATATATCTCGCTGGGTCCTGCAGCTTGGTCCTCTCGCTGGGTCCTCCTACCCATAGTGGTGGGCCTCTGATTATGGAACAATAAGTAAAAGCTCTTCTGCAAAAGAAGGCTATAGAATGGGTAACTCTGCCCAGCAGGGAGTCTGCGTTTTACAGGTGGTACTTCATTGTCCCAAAGAAGGATGGGGGTTCCGTCTGATTTTAGATCTGGGCTATAGGGAAGCTCAAATTCAAAATACTTACTCTCAAGCAAGTCGTGTCACAAATCAGGTCCGAGGACTAGTTTGTTACAATAGATCTAAAGGATGCATACTTCCACATATCCATCCATCCACAAGACAGGAAGTTTCTGAGGTTTGCTTTCGGGGGGTGAAGCGTACCAATTTTGTGTCCTTCCTTTCGGGCTAGCTAAGGTTGAATGCCAAGAAGAGTGTGCTTTTTCCAGAGGACTACTTTTCTAGGCGTGGTTTGTGATTCGACTACAATACAGGCACGTCTGTCTCCTGCCTGTATCGCTTTGATTCTCTCAGCCGTGAATTAAATAAACCTAGACCAGTCAATCACTGCAAAGCAGTTTCAGAGGTCTGGTGGCAGTAGCGTCCCACGTGATACTTTTTTGGCCTGTTGTACATGAGACCGTACAGTGGTGGCTCAAAACCAAGGGGTTCGCCCCGAGGGGAAACCCTTTCAGGATGATCAAGGTCACGCAATGCCCTTCTTTCTCAAGGACCTGTGTTGGGAGCTCCTTGTCATTGCTTCACACTAATGACTGATGCACCTCTCACGGGTTTAGGGGCGATCATGAGTTCTCATTCGGCTCAGGGTCTGTGGCAGGACCATCATCTCTTGTGGCACATAAATAACTTGGAAATGCTGGCTGTGTTTCAATCTCTGAAACACTTCCTCCCAGACCTGAGGAGCCATCATGTGCTTGTTTGTACCGACAACACATCGGTGGGCTCTTACATAAACCATTAGAGGCATCTGTGGTCGTGCCCCTTATTCAAGCTGTTTCACCAGCTCCTCCTGTGGGCCCAAGGGAAGTTGCTCTCTCTGAGGGTAGCATACGTCTTGGGGTATTTCAATCAGGGAGCAGACATCCTGTTAAGGCAGGGGCTGAGGCCAGGGGAATAGAGACTCCACCAGAGGTGGTGGAGCTCCTTTGGGGGAACTTTGGTTGAGCGGAAGGAGATGTTCGCATCTCTAGAGACGACACACTGTCCACTTTGTTTCTCCTTCACTCAGCCACCTCCTCTTGGATTGGATGCTATGGTAGAGACATGGCCGAGGCTATGTTTTTACACCTTTTCCCCAATTGCTATGTTGCTGGGAGTTCTGGAGAGAGTTCACTGGGATCTGTCTTCTCTTAGCAGTCCCATTCTGGCTTGCCTGGGTATGGTTCTCGGACCTAGTGTTTCTCCTAGACGGCTCTTCTCTGGAGTTTTCCCCCTTATGAGTCGTCTGGTCAGCCTTCACCTTAGGCTGTATGGGCCCACTCCACTTAGGAGTATGGCTGCTTCCAAAGCATTACTGACAGGAGTTTCCATCCATGATGTTTGTGATGCGGCAGGCTGGTCCCCACCACATACATTTGTGAGGTTCTACAACCTTGACCTGGGCTCCACTCCAGGGGTGCAGGGGCTTTCACCTAAATGTGCACATTGATTTCGCAGAGACAGATGCTTGCTCTTATGGCGGCGTGGGTATAGCGTTACTACAGCGTTTCGACGCAGCACGAGTTCCCTTGAAAGGCAACATCTCGGTTACATATTTAATTCCCTTAATTTTTGTAAGGGATGTTACAAACGTTGTACAAACAGTATGACATTCTCAGTCCTGAAACTCAAACTGTTTTCCGATATCCCCCACCGGTATATATTTAAATAATTTAATATCATAAATGTGCGATGCTTGAATTACTTTCAAGACGTGCTTTAATGATTACTTTTCGACTAGAAAAATCTCTGGTCGGGGCAGCCCTAGTTTTTTACCCCAATGAAAATCCTGTTTCACTTGAAAATAGTTGGAAGCAAAATAGGCTGTGACTTTACAGCTGCTAATCTGGCTGGCCATAGGTACTACACCATTGTGTGGCAGTTCTAAAATTATCTCATTATGTATAATGAATACAACACACATGACTGACAGAGGTTCCTTGGAGAAATGGAAGAAATCAAGAGCAAATATAGGAAAATATGGCGTTTTTGCAAAATATGTTCAGAATACTTGAAAAAAAACTGCATAGCTGATGAAGTTCAGCCTGAATAAAGTGTATCTCCCTCCAAGCTATTTCAGTGAATGCTGAAGAAATGCAATTAAGTGCAAAATGACCAGAAACATGATATAAAAAGCACGCTATACATAAAGCATGATAACAACCAGATTAATGGATGTCCTCATTCAAGTTTCATGTGATAAACCTCCAGTTTGGGCCCTCTACATGTTCTGATTCCAAATGCAATGTTCAAAAAATATCCACATTAATTGGAGCTTTAAAAGCATTTTTAAATAAGACAAATATTGACTTAAAACAGTCAAACTTACTAACAGTTGTTAGTGTGTTAAATATTTCAGAGACATACCTGCAAGTTTATTTTTTTTATCATAATTGAATGTCATTTAGAAACATTTTGAAACTGCTCACCATTTCATTGAGAAAATTCTATTATCATGGTGTTGTACTGGTTTTAAACTGTTTTATAGTTAATATTGTGGCTTTAGGAGCAACAGACACAGTGCAGTGGTTTCAGTCCTCTTAAAGGCATTTATTAACATTATGAAACATAATTATGTCACAATATATAGAAATTATTTGTAGATTAACTAAGTCAATTTGTCCAAATTACTATCTAAATAAATCTTTTTTCAGTTAAACTGATTATTGAGTTAATCAATAACATCATTCAATAATTAATTTTTAGCACAAAACTGATACACTCAGTAATCAGTTCAATTTGAATCACTTCAGACTTTTCACTCATAAGTTCAACTAGTTGCTTTATGTTATAGCATCTGCTAAATGTGCTTTCTGGTTAATTTTTAATAGCACAAAATAGTTTAGGGGGGTTAAGGTACTTAATTCTGCAATTGTCAATAGGAATTGATCTGCATCACTATAGTCTCTATGTTAGCACTCCTACTCGACCCGCTCCGAGCGGGACTCGAACCGGCATGGCAGGCAGGCGCGCTAACAAGGACGCTAAAGACCACAACCACTAGCGGGCCTCTTGAGGCCAGGGGAGTGAGGTTTACACGCACAGCTCTTACTCGCCCACGTCCGTTACACTCACCCCCCTAAACCTCACTTCCATCTGGGTCAACAGCATCAAATGTAACCGGTCCTACTCGGACTCCGTTCCAAGTAGGATTCGAACCGCAGTCTCCGGGGCGGGAGGCGGGTGTTCTAACAAGGAAGATAAAAAAACACTGCTAGCGTTCCTCTTGAGGTCAGGGGAGTGAGGTTTCCATGCACAGCTCTTACTGGCCTACGTTTTGCAGATATTGTCTCAATTTCCTGACGTCCAAGTCTCAAGTCTTTGTTCTATTTTAGCAATAGGTTTTTCAGCTAGTTATTGTAATTAACAGTGTATGAAGAGAAGATTATCACAAGAGAAGATTTGGCTATATTGTTATTGTTTGTTCATTTTTATATTAGTACCAATTGGTGAATATGTATATAATAATGCTCAGCCCGGTCTCATCCCCAAGGCGTCATATACTGGCGCTTTTGACATTGCGTCTACATCCGACGCGCATGGCACCCTTTAGAGTCAATATGAAACGCAGATATATACAGTGGGGCCAAAAAGTCCAGGAAATCACATTGTAGGATTTTTAAAGAATTTATTTGTAAATTATGGTGGAAAATAAGTATTTGGTCACCCTCAAACCAACAAGATTTCTGCCTCTCACAGACCTGTAACTTCTTCTTTGAGAAGCTCTTCTGTCCTCCACTCGTTACCTGTATTATTGGCACCTGTTTGAACCCATTTTCAGCATAAAAGACACCTGTCCACAGACTCAAACAGTCACACTCCAAACTCAACCATGGCCAAGACCAAAGAGCTCTCAAAAGACACCAGGAAGAAAATTGTAGACCTGCACCACGATGGGAATAGTGAATCTACAATAGGCAAGCAGCTTGGTGTGAAAAAAAAATCAACTGTGGGAACGATTCTAAGAAAATGGAGGACTTACAAGACCACTGATAATCTCCCTCGATCTGGGGCTCCAACGCAAGACCTCATCCCATGGAGTCAAAATGATAATGAGAACAGTGAGCAAAAATCCCAGAACTACACGAACGGACCTGATGAATGACCTGCAGACAAAGTAACAAAGGCACCATAAGTAACACACTACACCGAGAGGGACTCAAATCCTGCAGTGCCAGGTGTGTCCCCCTGCTTAAGCCAGAGAGCATATGGATGATCCAGAAGAGGATTGGGAGAATATCATGTGGTCAGATGAAACCAAAATTGAACTTTTTGGTAAAAACTCAACTCCTCGTGTTTGGAGGAAGAAGAATGCAGAGTTGCATCCCAAGAACACCATACCTATAGCCTGGATGCCAGCCCGAACTCCGCCCACAACATTTTTTGGACGGGAAGTTCGGTCTGGACTCGATCCATTGAGGAGTACTGTAATAATGATCGGTTCAGAAATCATCGGGCCAATCAAATTGCCAGGGCGGGCTTTATACGATGATTGACAGGTGGTCTTCAGTAACGTAATCCTCACGTCGTCAAAGAGCGCTTGTCAAAGATGAGTGCAGCTGGAGAATTAAGATGTATAGATTCCACTGTCGCGTCTTTTGTAAAATAAATCGACAGCACATTCATTTTAATAGACAAACAAAGAACTGCAATCAAGGTATTTGTCGATTGGAAATATATATTTGGCGTCCTTCCTACATGATTCGGGAAAAGTGTAACTTATCAGCTGGCTCTGACGGTCGCTAAGAAGACGGGATGTAATGAAAAGCCTGTGGTCGTTGTGGTTTCTCCTTTGGTGGCACTCATGGAGAAGTAAGTAAAAGAAGTAACACTCGTTATTTAACTTCTAAAATAAATAAAGTAGGATACGTTCTTTATTTGAAAACTGCGCTATGCAAAGGAGTTGACTCTGATTGGTTGTAGGTCTACCGACTATCCAATTGCAGAGGTTGTTGTTTTTCCTGGTTCAGTTACGACACGCCTCATAATCAAAGCCCAATGGAGGAGTTTCAGACTCATTTTCTCTCTTGAAAATGAGTATGATGAAGTCAGGCTACCATACCTACTATGAAGCATGGGGGAGGAAACATCTTGCTTTGGGGCTGTTTTTCTGCAAAGGGGACAGGAGTAGGAGAAGGAGAAGGAGAGGAGAGGAGTAGAGGAAGTAGGAGAACTTGCAAAATCAGTGGCTAACTAAATACTTTTTGGCCCCACTGTATATGCCAGAAGGAGCCTCCTAGTGGTCTAACCCTAACACTACCCCAGACCTAAACCTACCCATAACCGAAGCGTTATGGGTAACTTGCTGCAGCAGCACATATTATGCGTTCGACTTGAATAACATCAAAGTTTCGTGGGAGCGAGGAACCCTCCACTCACGAATCACTCTTGCGGTACTTTGATGTTATACACCTGTCTGTGTCTGCACAGAGACACACACCTATTGATAGAGAATGAATGAATGAATGGATGGATGGATGGATGGATGGATGGATGGATGGATGGATGGATGGATGGATGGAAATATGTAGTTTTTGATGCTGTCATGGGTAGTAAAAAAAGTAATCAGGAATGGCATGCCAAAATCATTAGTGTTTTTCATGACATGTCTTCAAGTCAAAGTCAAGTCTGGAGTCCAAGTGAAATCGCAAGTCTTTTTTTCGACTTGAGTGCAACTCGAGTTTCCATCTCTGGCCTCAGGTGATTCTGATCAGCTAAATTGCTTGGCGCACCAGACGCTTTTGGCAGTATATGCAAGTTATTAATGAGTAAAATAACATGCTGCACTATACTCTGCTCGCCAAGCATTCAGTGCAATCTCTCAATTTAACCATATAAACGATTTTTTCAAAATGATTTTATAGAAGTGTTTTTTTTTTTTGTATTGTATTGTTGTTTGTGTCCTGTTCTTTTCTTCTTTTCTTCATGGTTGTTGTAAAGCACTATATAAATAAAAAATTGATTGATTGATTGATATAAACTATTAAATAGTTGAACTGTATAATCTGAAATATATATAAAAAATGAGTCACTAGTGAGTTCAGTGGTTTGCATGTGTCTTGCAAACCCTGTTCATCCATGAATAATAATAATAAAAAAAAATCAGCACTAAAAACAGCATTGAATAATAATAATAAAAAATATCAGCACTAAAAACAGCATTGTCTATTACATAGTTTATATAAATGCTAATATTTAATCGGTTAATTCTGAGTATAGAGGCACCCAGTTTCTCCACCCATACATGCCTTTATGCTCATGTATGTAATGTTTTATATATGATATGGGCTGTTTCAGTCTGATGAGCATGACTTAGTTATTCATGACATTCTGTGCTCTCTGTGAGTGTTATGGTTTGGCAAAAACTCATTAAAAATGCAATATTTGTTTTTGTGCATGGACCCTTGCTACGTTATTAAGCTTTGAAGGCCGCTTTATATTTCTAATGTCCTTGTTTCTCGAGTAAAGGCCTGCCAACGAGTTTTCATTTGCATGGAAAATTATTAACAGTACTACATTAGAGTGTAATGTACAATAGAAATTAAACCACTGGGTTCAATGATTTTCATGGACAACATTATATGCTTTCAATCACCACAGAAAATCCTTAGTTTTGAATAGGGCTCATATTAATTCTTGTTTTAGCTGTAAAGTTGTCTAATTCATTATTTTAGTGGCGGGACTGCTCTTGTAAGATGAACTTCTAGTTATGTGTTACCAGTGTAACTGATTTTTCTTTTATGCAACCTTTTTGCTATCCTTGCATGCATGTAATGCATCTTGCTGGTAGTGTTGCTATTGTTAAATAAAAGTTGTTTTTGGTAACTGAATAAAGCTGAAATAAAATAAAATGATGATAATATGGATAAATATTAGATCAATATTAGATATATTTCAGTTTTAGTTTTTGTAATTTTAGTACTTCAAATTAAATGTAAGTTATTTGCTGAGGTAACATTTGTAATATTAAAAACTTTAATATTACAAATGTTACCTCAGCAAATAACTTACATAAATTTAATTTGAAGTACTAAAATTACAAAAACTAAAACTGAAATATAAACAAATTAAATCTAAATAGAAAACTAAAAAAACTAACAAACATCAGAAAAAGTTCATATCAAAATTACTAAAAATAACTCTAAAATTAAATTGAAAACTTAAATTATAAATTAACAGCTAATTCCAAACTAATATGGTTAGTTTAAAAAAAAAACTTGTATTGAATTGAATATAATTGAATAGAACATTGCAAAGACAAGTATAAATCACTGAATGTTAATTAATGTTTGAAATTTTGTGTATTTTAAGAATATTCTTGCTAAAATTTGCTACTTTTTACCATTCTTGTATTAAACCAGGAACAGATTCAAAACCTATTTTTTCTTGGCTTTGGAAAAAGTGGAAGACAGAAAGTAAAAGCAATATTTTCTTTTCTAAAGTTCTAACTACATTTTCGAGAACCTCAGTTAAATCAAATTGTGTAAATTATTTAATGTTGGTCTACTCTTCTAAAATTATTTAAAGTCTTATAATTGCAGTTCAGCTTCCCTAGCCTCATCTCAGAGTGGGGATTTCTACTGGGAGCGATCACAATCAGAGAGAGGTGTAAAGTTACAGTCTGTGTATAAAAATATCTCTGTAATGTCTGGCAAATTGCTGAAAAGTATTGCCCTGAATGTAGACCAAACACAAGACGTTATTTTTGTAAAGGGGGAATAGAGGAGCATATTGGCACGAGTGAATGAGTGCTCTAACTCTCCCACAGTATCTTAAACGTCTGACATGCTTGTCATTTCCGTTCTGCTTTTCACACCGTTTTACTTAGTGTGCTGGAGAGAAACACAGCATGTTTTTGTCTCATAAGCTCTCAGTACTCATTTTTTTCTTTATTTTTCTTTGGTGGCAAATTGGTCTTCTGCTCTGGTGATGATGTTTTCCAAGTGGTCCCAAGGCAATATCTAAAATGTTCCAAGATAGTCTGCAAAATTTCTTTTCTTTTTTAGTCCATGTTCAGTGAAAAGAGCTGACTCCCAATCTCCCCCCTCCAAGAAATGGACTTGATAGCTCGTAATTGCAACTATATATCTCACAATTCTGAGAAAAGAAGTCTCTTATATCCCACAATTCTGAGGGAAAAAGATAATTACAGTACTTGCAATTGCGAGAACAAAAAGTCAGAATTGTGAGAAACACTCAATTGAGTGAGAAAAAGTCTGAATCGTGCGATAAAATGTCGCTATTACCTCGGCAGAAACAAGCTTGACATTTTGTGTAGTCGACTGATTAAGTTTAATGGGGAAAATTACACATTTCGATAACAGAGTTACACAAAAGTGGAATTTAGCTAAACATTACATTTTTTTAAAATTAAAATCCTTCATTAAAATATTTTTACAATAGTAAAAATATCAAATTAACAGATTGTCAAAATCACCTTTTTAAGAGGAGGATACAGACCAGGGCCGTTTTCATAAAGATCGTAAGAATCCTCTCAGAAAACTCTTAATTTAGCTTAAGTCTTTGCTTAAGAGCGATTCAGGTATTTGATTTTTGATTGGTTTAGAATGATAAAAATTGTTCCCACTCTTTCCAGTTGCACCGATTGCTGGCATATCTATTTAAGTGGTGGTTTGAATGTTGGTTTTAATGTAAAAAACATGGAATCGAAACCAAGAAGGATGAGAAAGCCCGACTGGACAGAGGAACAGTGTTTACTGTTAGTCCAGTTAGTGGATGAACTTTAAGGTCATTATTAAAGGAACTTTCGGGCCGAGTGTCAATTTATAGCGTCTTATTAACTCACTGTCATCTATTGTCTGCAACACAATTCTTCTCCCTCTTCGTCTTTCTGCCATTTTCTCCTCTGCTAAAGAAACTCTTAAGCCTCTTAAAAGTCCTCGTCTGTACTCCTAACAATTTTTACCGTCAGACCTCTTTTAAGGGTTAAGATACTTTATGAATTACTTTTTTCTTTACTAGGAAAAGAAAACTACTTTTTCTTTAATTTTAAGAGTAAACGCCCACATTTCTAAGAATTTTGCCACTAGGAGCTAGTCTTTGCATTAAGATTCTTTAAGGCCCAGGAATTTAATGTATTTTGAACTAGATATGGTATGTTAATTTTTTTGTTAGATAGCAGTTCATTAAAAATATTTTTGTTCTAAAAACCCTAATATGAGTCAGTAAAACATTTGTACGCACGGCGTTTGTGATTTCAAAACTTCTTTTGCAAAGGTTTACGCTTTCAAGTCTGCAAGACATATCCATTTCTTTACATAACTGAAATTGAATTAGGTATAATCAGGCATCCACTGTGTTAAAAGTTGTTTGAGAAAAGCTCAGAGTGGAGCTGGAATCTAGACGAAGAAGAAGCTCATTTAGTGGTTTGATGACTATTCCTGTAGGTAATGAATGAGTAGGTGTGTCCAAACTTTTGACTGGTAGTGTTGTTCTTGACGTGTTTCATACTGTACATAGTGCTCTGGTGCAAGAGAGAGGTGGCCACAACAAGGATTATGGGCATTGTGCCGAATGCCTTTCCAATGAGGCATCAGAACTGTTTTGAGTTTCCACCTTTACAGAACCTGAGAACAAGATGTGTCATCAGTTAGACTAAAGATACTTTGTATCGGCTTTTCCACTTCATCAACACATCTAACAAACACACAGTTAATCCAGTCTTGTATCAACATGCGAAAAGCCAGCAAGAACGGACAAGCCGAGTACAACAAACAACTATACGTGTTCTTGTCTCCCTCTTTATAGGCCCCTTAAAGGGATACTCCACTTTTTTTTTTTTTTTTTTTTGGAAATAGGCTCATTTTACAACTCCCGCAGAGGGAAACTGTTGAGTTTTACCATTTTTGAATCCATTCAGCTAATCTCCGGTTCTAGCGGTACCACTTTTAGCATAGCTTAGCATAAATCATTGAAATGGACAAGACCATTAGCATTTCTAAAAAAATGACCAAAGAGTTTAGATATTTTTCCTATTTAAAACTTGACTCTTCTGTAGTTATGTTGTGCACTAAGACCGACAGAAAATGTATGATATGTAATGATATGACGCAGCATCTGAAAATAGTCTACCTTCCGTCAACATAACTACATAAACTTAGTCCCGGTCACTTTGGAAGTTACCGAGCTGGGGTTCCTTGATAAAGTAAAGTTTCCTGATTATTACACAAGAATGAGAGTAGAGTTCCTAGCCATATCAGCCTAGAAAATCGCAACTTTACGCTTTCTGTCGGTCTTAGTGTACGATGTAACTACTGAAGTGTCAAGTTTTAAATAGAAAAAATTTCGAAACATTTTGGTCATTTTTTTTTTTTCAGAAATGCTAATGGTCTTGTCCACTTCAATGATGTATGCTAAGCTATGCTAAAAGTGGTACCGCCAGAACCGGACATTGGCTGAATGGATTCAAAAACGGTAAAACTCAACAGTTTAACTCTATAAGGGAGTAGTAAAATGAGCCTATTTCCCAAAAAAGTGGAGTATCCCCTCAATATTTTAATATATTAATAATATTAATTAATATATTTTTTAACATTTCATTCATGAAAAAAAGTTGTTATTGAGTTTTAACTATGTTTAAATTTCTTTAGGCTAAATAAAAAATAGACACAAATTACACAGCTGTTGACATACTGTAAGGGTGTGATACAAATTGAATGTGGAAGCATGAGAAATGTTTTAACACTTTACAGATTAGTTAGCATTATTTAATGGTGTACTTCACGACTGGAAAAATTGCATTTTGATCATTTTTTTTTTAAATCGAGACTAGAGAAAAATGCTGATGTCTTCCCTTTCACCAGAAAGGTAGGAAAACTTCAACACCCATAATGCACTGGGCATGTTGTCATCCAAGACCATTCCCACCAGTCTGCTATGGATACGCTTGACCAGAGTCAAATACTGCCTTGCTTTAGTAGGAAATACCTATTAGCAAACTTTTAGTCATAATGGTGTTGACTTGTATTGTTCCCAGATGCACAAATTCAAAGAGTTAACATTTAGCGGGTGTTACTTTCCAATTTTTTAAGTGAAGGATCCAGCGTGTTGTGTGCGTCTCTGCCGCAACAGAAAATTGGAAAAACCTCCGGGTTTGTAGTCACCATTTAAAACTGGATGACAACAAACACAACGTTGTATGCCAAACGGAGTGGGGAAACTAAAAGAAACACATGGTCGTTGTTGCAGTAGTGTACATTTTTCTATATTATTATATTTCATATTAAATATATATATATATATATATATATATATATATATATATATATATATATATATATATATATATATATATATATATAATTACATAATGAGTTTAAATAGATACCAATCAGCATACTTATAACTTATAAATTATAAGATACATTCGTGAATTGTCTTTCCTGTGGGAAACATTCAGGATGAAACAAGTTTACTCTTCTTTACACAGGAAACTCAATATTTCATTTCAATCTCAACTTCATCTCAGATCTTTTTCTTCAACTTCTTTAGTCTAGTTGTCTCCTATCTGTGATGTTCATTCGTTAAGCACTTCCCTGCGATGTGTTGCTGTGAAAACTTAGTTGGTTCTGTTTGCACAGGCGTCGTGCTGTGCTTCTATTCTTGGGCATGTCGATTAGGCCCCTGATCGGATAATTACTAGAGCTGGTGGAAAATCATGCGTATATTGTGTTCTTGAAGAGGAGATTGCTGTAATTAATGTAACGCACAAACGAAATGTTCTTCATTCGAATACGCTTCAGCGGCGTGCGCTGTGTATTTTCTCACACTTTATTTGTTTTTCATATTTGTGCTGTTAGCATGACAAACATTTTGCACTGTAATTAAGTGTTTGAGTTAATAACAAAATGAAACTGTCTCTAAAAGACCTGCATTTGAAATTAAATATAGTGTAACCACACACACACTTACAGTATATAGAGCCAACTTCGAGCTGCTAATACATGGACCCCATTGCTGGTCTATAAAGGGCATACTGGATCTTGGCTAAACAGCAGCAAAGGGCTTTCAAAAGGCTTTAAACGATTCCAGACGATGAATAAGGGTCTTATCGATCGCTCATTTAATAAATAAATAACAAAGTTTAAGTTTTATAAGCACAAATGGTCGCCATACTCTGTTCTGTGAAGCGCGTTCGTGACTCTGGGTAGACTCAAAATGAACAAATCTTTTTCTGAGTCATTTGATTCATTCAGCAAGCGTTAAAAAACTTAAACTTTGTTGTTATTTATTTATTTTTTTTTTAAATGAGCGATCGTTTCGCTTAATAAGACCCTTATTCATCATCTGGGATCATTTAAAGCCCTTTGAACAGTTTGAAGCTGCACTAAAACTGTCATTTGGACCTTGAACCCATGGGTTTGGAGTTCCCATTGAAGTCCATTATATGGAGAACAATCCTGGAATGTTTTTATCAAAAACCTTAATTTCTTTTCGACTGAAGAAAGAAAGTCATGGACATCTTGGATGGCATGGGGGTGAGTAAATTATCAGCAAAAGTTTTTTTCAAAAGTGAACTACTACTTTAATTGTCTTCATTCAGACAGATTTACTTAGCAGAAAGTGTTGTTTTTAAAGGCTTAGTTCACTTAAAAATGATTTACTCACCCTCAAGCCATCCTATGTGTATGTCATTCTTCTTTCAACCAAACACAATCTGAATTATTAAAAAAATATCCAATACCTCCAAGTTTTATAGTGAGAGTGAATAGCACCTGAGATATTGAACCCCAAAAAAGTCCATGCATCCATCCATCCATCCATGCATCCATCCATCCATCCATCCATCCATCCATCCATCCATCCATCCATCCATCCATCCATCCATCCATCCATCCATCCATCCATTATAAAAGTAATCCATACGGCTCCAGGGGGTTAATAAAGTTCTTCTTAAGCAAAGCAATGCGTTTTTGTAAGAAAAATAACCATATTTTTAACTTCATAAACTATTATCACTGGCTTTCGGAAACAGCCATACACGAGTCTAGTTCCAGCAGAAAGTGACCTCTGACCTGATGTATGACGTTGGAGTAGCATAAGCTTTGATAAGCGACAAACTCAAGCTCCTGTTCACTTATATCGAAATCCTCTCACATTTCCATTTTAAAATCCTCATTTTAGACTACTAATTTGTGACCGATGTTGTATTCCTCTATATTTTCCGCATTTGTCGGGTCAGAGGTCACTCTTCCGCCAGAACTTGACTCTAGACTCGTGTATGCCTGTCACCGGAAACCAGTGATTATAGTTATAAATATGAATATTTTCTTAAAAAATGCATGGCTTTGCATCAAATGGCCTTTTTAACCCCCTGAAGCCGTATATTTAGGATTATATATTTGTTAATATAACTCCGATTGTGTTTGGCTGAAAGAAGAAAGTCATATACACCCAAGATGGCTTAAGGGTAAGTAGATTATGGGAGGATTTTCATTTTTGGGTGAACTAACCCTTTTAAGTCTGTAACTTTCATCAAATATGTCAGCCGTCCAATGAGTCAGTACTCGAGTGTTTATAAAAGCTTCACAAAAGCCTATATTGCAAAAGCTTCTGTTGATAAATAAGTTTAATGTTGAACTTTTGCGATTTATGACCAAAAACCATCTCTGTGCTAAAAGTCAGCTTGCAGCAATGCTTCTGTTATGCAGCATCACACTGCTGATGCGGCCAGCTTGAGTTTGGGCACTGTAATAAATACGGACGGCATTTCCGGTGTGAAACTGGTCTAAGATGGCATTTATAATAAGCCTAATTTACATAGAAAGGAGGTATGGCTTTATTTAAATAGCTTGACACATTGTTGATGATGGTTAGCAAATATGAAGTAGGTTTTTTTCCCCACTGAAATTCATTGTGCAAAATTGGAAAAGCTTTTTTTAATGAATTCGCCTCAGTTGCTCAAGTTGTCCAACTTTATGCTGATTGTTCAGAGCTGGTTTTCCAAGTAAAACTTGAGCGTTTTCCATTGTTCTTTGCACCAGGGATCTCATTTAATGTGCTGTTGAGTAAAACGTACTATAATGTGCATTAGACAAGTTAATTTTAGATTGGATTATTACCTTTTTACCAGCATGTCAATCAAGGAACAGATACTACATATGTTGGCCCCCCCACTTCTGTCTTTGTCTGTCTGTTAGTATGTCTCTCCATTCCAATTTTAATCTCCCTGTAATAGGTATTTAAAGCCGGTAGAAGTATGATGGTCTACTAATCAGTAAATCAATTACACCGTGACCTAGAAATAGTAGAATTAGAAGTAATTGGTGCAAATCTGACCCCCCCTCCCAGTATTAACTGCAGTAGACTCTACAGGGACACGGAGGTTCAGCACTCATTCACGGCTAATGCTGAAACGAACACATTTTATAATACCGAAACACATAATAACTTGATTCACCTTTAAAACAACTTTCTTTTTCAGTTGATGTCTTCTTTAATTACTCGTCTTTGCAAATAAAAACTGTTCAGTTTGCCAAGATTGATTCTTTTCCATGAATCATTTCAATAAATTGATTTAAAACCTTTTCAATAATTTGATTTGCAACATCACATTTATATGTTTTTTTAAAAAAAATTGGTAAATATAGCTTGTTTGCTGTAATTATTCCTTGATTATTTCACATAATATTTTACGTTTTGTTTGGGCAAAATTATGGCTTCACTGTAAAAAATAATCCTGTAATAAAACGGTAAACTACTGGCAGCTCTGGTTGCCAGCATCATACTGTAACTATACGGTCTGTTACTGTTTTTGTGTTAGAGCATATAGCTGTTAAATTAAAGTTTTATACTGTTGCTGACAATACTATGGAAGCTTGTTTCTGCCATAGAATGAAAAAGGTAATTTCGACTTTTTATCTCACAATTCTGACTTTTTTTCGAACAATTGCGAGTTTCCTTCTCGCAATTCTGACATTATTTCTCAGAATTCGAGATGGAAAGTCAGAATTGCGTGATATAAAGTCAGAATCGCGTGATATATAGTCAGAATTGCGAGTTATAAAGTCAGAATTGCGAAATAAAAAAAGTCAAAATCGCTAGATATAAAGTCGCAATTGTGTGTTATAAAGTTAGAAATGCATGATATAAAGTCAGAATTGTGAGATTTAAACTATTTTGAGGGGAAAAAAAGTTAGTCTTTTTCCCCCTTAGAATTGGCCTGATAAGTCGCAGTTTGTATCTCACATTTCTGAGAAAAGATGTCAGAATTTCGACATATAAACTCTCAATTATGTGTTATAAAGTCAGAATTGGGAGATGTAAACTCACAATTGTGAGAAAAAATTCAGAATTGTGAGATAAAAAGTGGCAATTCTGTCTTTTTTTCTCACAATTGCTACTTTATATCACCGAATTCTGACTATATCTCGGAATTCTGACTTTATATCTCACAATTCTGACTTTATATCACGCAATTCTGACTTTATATCACACATTTCTGACTTTATATCTCACAATTCTGACTGTATAACACTCAATTGCGACTTTATATCATGCAATATCATGCAATGAGAAATAAAGTCAGAATTGCGAGATATAAACTCGCAATTGTGAGAAAAAAAGTCCGAATTGTGAGATAAACAGTCACAATTATTTATTTTATTTTTATATGCAGTGGCGAAAACAAGCTTCCATACAATATGGTATTTAGCTTAGTTTCAAAAACAGTAACACACCATATTTTTACAGTATGATGCTGGCAACAACATCTGCCAGTAGTTTACCGTTTTTGATAATTTTGTATTGATAATTATAAAAGCCTGAATTTTTTTTTTTAAGTTATGGATTTACTAAGTTTACTAAGACGTAACTAGTAAAGTAAAGTAAAGCAAGGTGGTATTTGACTCTGGTCAAGCATATCCATAGCAGACTGGTGGGAGTGGCCTTGGATGACATCATGCCCAGTGCATTATGGGTGTTGAAGTTTTCCTACCTATTTGGAAAAAGGGAAGAAATTAGCTTTTTTTCTCTGTTTTCTATAGGTAGCAATGATTTAAAATGTTTCTTTCTACTGCATTGGCTGCATAGCCAAGTTTTGTTGAAAGCTATTTTTTCCAGTGAAGTACCCCTTTACCCAGTTTTGTCTCTCTCTCCAATCACACACTACCCTTATTTTCTGACATTTTTGATAACCTGAAAGATGACAGCTCAAAAATGAGTGATTAATTGCAAAATAGGACCCTTGAAGCTCAAGGTTATTAAAATTTGTTAGTGACATGCTGAATGACATGCTTCCATAGTCTTCGAGATCTTACTGATATTGTACTTTCTCACTGAACACTATCATCTGTGTGTACATAATCTAATCTTGGTATGTAGTTCTGCAGTCTGGCTGGTGTTGGACGAGTGTTGGCGGTTATAACCCGCCTCATTTGTGGCCGCTTGCCCTGGTTTGTTGTTATAATGACTCAATCCATGGTTACCTCTGCAAGTTGAAATGTTTCAAACTAAAAGATGCGTGACAAACGCTCACACATGCCCAGTCATTGCACTGGCACAAACTCAACTTTACAAGCTCACACTGAAAATATTCAGATGCGTCACTTTCTTTTCACCTCTCTCGTTATTAATGCTAGATATACTCTTTGATGGGGTTTTGATGTTTACCCAGATATGTAAATACATTTTGTCATAAAATTATGATGTATAATTCTGATCTCATGAAGATCTCATGTTGGTCCAAACCGGTATGGATATTTTAGTGTAACACTATATGTTTGGAAGCCCCCTGTTTTTGGTATTCATTCAATAATTTGCAGTAGCAACTTGCTGGGTTTATTAAAAGGAGTAATGGAGAAAATTGTAAACTACTTCTTCTTTGTCTTCATCTACATCTTAGGCCCCATCCACACTACTGCGTTTTCGTTAAACAAACGGAGAATTAAAACGAATACAATCTCTGTCCACAACAGCATTTTATCTGTGTATTAGAAATGATCTCCGTCCACATTAAAACGACTGAAAACGCGTATCACGTGACCATTCACCCACACTGGGCATGCGTGTGCCGGTGTAAACTGAATGATGAATCAGGGAAGGACATGTCATGACTAATCACACCCAATCATAAAGCCGAGCATCAGCCTCTGCGTCAGTGTTTCTGAAGTCCTCCGTTTTGTCTCATCTACACTAAAACGCCCTCCAGAGATTCAAAACGCAAAACGGAGCTGCAGCGTTTCTAAACTTCTCCGTTTTAGGTCTTCGTTTTTCCTGTTTTAGTCTGGACGGGATGTCCAAATGTAGCAAAAGGTCTCCGTTTTTAAACGAAAACGCAGTAGTGTGGACAGGGCCTTAGACTCAATCCCAATTCACCCCTTGGCCCTACCCCTTGTTTTCAAGTGTACCCCTTGGCCCTTTAAAAAGAGTTACAAGGATCAATGGGTTGAAATATTCGCCCACGATACGTCATCCATCGTTGGCAATGGCTCTGCCGTTACAGAGTTTTTACAGGATTTCTCGTTGACAACGACTGACAATCAGCGTAGCTGCTCCTAACTTTGAGGTAACCTGATGATTATAACACTCCTTCCTCGAAATGTATGTATTTTCTGATTCGGAAAGGCAATTTATTATACAATTTCTTAATTTAAATGACTATAGTGTTATTATAAGAGTAAATAAAGTGCAGGGTGGTGTCATCTGGCGCTAAATTTAAATGTTTAGCCATTTGCGAAGCCATCTCGCTGGTAATTTGCGATGCGTTCTGTGAACATTCTCGTAGCCCTCCATTTGGAGTGTGCCTCTGAAAAATCTCCTTTTCGAGGGCTATGTAACCCTACCCCATCGCACTATCCTGCAATGTCAACAAAAAACGGGACACCCTACCCCTAGACGTGAACATGCAAAACGGAGGGGTAGGGCCAAGGGTTGAATTAGGATTGCGCCTACTGTAAGTCTTAGTCTGACTATGAGTCTATGGCAACCCATAGAACTGTATGGTAAAAAGTTGTTAAATTTGGCACACACATAGAGGACAGATTAATGACAGCAATTTTGAAATCTGTAACCAAATACCTGTAGTGCTAACCTGACTCCGCCAGATGGATTTGCTCCGCATATCCATCTGGAAACCTTCCGTTGAAGTAGTTTTGGTAAGGGGCGAAAATACTGGTTAGCTGATTGGCCTATGTTGGTGATAGACGGGCCAAATCAACCAATCAGATCAACGAAGCATATGACGTACCGTAACTCTTGCCGAAACCAGGCGGGAGAAGAGCAAAAACATCTTTTCCTCAGAGAAAAGCCTCCAGAGCAGTGTCTTGCTTTTCTTTCAGTGAAGAAATACTCTGTAATTCCGATTAAACTTGCTTGATAGCCACGCTGATGCTAGTTTCATCCGCTGAAGCCGTGTTCTTTAGACTGAAATGTCGCGCTTCTCGTCGTCACACCTCAACCCGCCTCAAAGCCAACGCTGATTGGACGTTCGTTTGGTGAACTGCTCCCAAATTTTCTTTAACGGAAAGTATCCAGACTGATCTGCGAGTGAAACCTTGAAAGCTCGCGAGATCAGGATGGTCTCACGAGGCTACTGTAGTGCCACCAACTGTTCAAAATTTTTATTTCCTCTAATACATTGTCTTAAGAGGATTCACTTTGGGAACCAGAATCACCATTGCGTTTTAGGGTTCCTCCACTTTCAGAATCCCAATTTAAAGGATTTGTTCACTTCAGATTTAAAAATGTACTCACCCTCATGTCATCCAATATGTTCCTGTCTTTCTTCAGTCTTTCTTCAAATTTTAACTCTGATGTGAACTAATCTTTTAACCTATGATTATGATGGTGAGTAATATATTACTTACTATTTTGGACATGATGCTATTTTTTTAACCTTTTATGATACTTTTATGGTGCCCTTTATATTTTTTGAAACAGTACATTTTTAGAATACACATCATATATGCAGCTCCCAGAGTTTTTAATATGCTTTATACTTCACTTCAAGACGATATTTTTGAAAGGTGCATTTAATGGTGTGTTTTGAACAACATTCCATAGTCATATAGAATGCTTTATGCAATAAATCCGATTAATGTAGCATCAGTAGAGAAGGTCACACATCATATTCATTTTCAGCATTAAAGCGAGCTGGTGAAAATCTTGGATTGTTGTGCATTTGGATGGTACTGTGCACAATTTGATTTACCCCAGGAGGTGTTTTTTGACAATATAGTAGCTATTGTCAAAATTCATTTCAATATATTGAGTTCACAGTGAAATAGAGGTTCCGTTACTCTCGGGGGTGATTTTTAACAGTTCGGCCTTATCCCTTTTTCATTGTGAGGAAGTGAGGAGGCATTGTGCACTCCATTGTCGCTTCTTTAGGGAAAATCTATTTTTGAGGCAATGGAAATCTGTCACAATGCAAGCCGCCACACTGTCAATTGAGGTGTGAATTGGGAAGACTCTGCATTGTCCGAAAGATAATTTAATTGGAAAAGCAAGACACTGTGGTCTTGTGTGGGAGAGTTACCGGCTGGACCCGCTTTGGCCCGACTCCCCTACCGGAAAAGGGATTTTTTTTAAACATTACCTGTTTTGTGCTTTGCTAGTGACCACTGGATGGTCTGAGGCCTCAATGTGAAAGAAGAGGAAAGGTTGCTCTTTTTTTTTGCTATAGACCTGCGCTCTCATTACCTGCCTCGACTCAAAATACAAAACTAGATCTCTATCTGCCATTTACAATCAGATATAGATGGGTGCGAGGCCCCTTTCATTGCTGCTTGCAGCTTTAATTATTATTGTTTGAATTCATGCAAAAATTCAAAGCTGTGACTTTTTTTCTCCTGCTCTTTTTACTGTCTTCTGCCACGTTGTCCTCTTTGCTCCGTGATGTATTATTTGCCAAGATTATATGAAGGCAGACATTCAACATCAGGAAAGAAACTATCCTAATAAAAAAAAATGAAAATGAATGAAAATCAGAAAACTTTATTCGCTGTGTTGTTACGGTCAAGTGACCGCATCACCTCAATTAATACATCCTCTCCCGTGGCCTCATGAGATAGTAAAGTGTCCATCGAAATCAAGTTTCAGAATCTTTATAACTGGCAATTTAGATTTTTTTTTTTGGTGAGATGTAAAAACCCATTGCGAGAAAAAAGTTAGAATTGTGAGATATAAATTCACAATTAAAGCAACACTAAGTAACTTTTCCTCTGTGGCCGCCCTACAGGTTGGAAGTGGAATTGTCTATTACCGCTGTTGTAAATAATTTAGCCTACCATAGCCTACTGTCGCACACACAGTCGCTGTTTATCCAGCACCAGCTTTGAAATGAACCATATCCACAGACAAGGTAGACTATGTTGCATGATTTCATGTAAGTGTGATATATTGCGATATGAGAAAAGAAGAAAAACAAAATAATTACTATTGTAACGCTTGACGTAAAGCAAGTCAAATTTGTAGTTTTCTTATATCTCATTAGAACTACAGAAATGCGACTCGATCTGGCAATCTTACATAGTGTGGTTATAGCCTACACTATCTCACGACCAATTCGTACGAATTCGTACGAGTGATTCAAAAGTGCTAATTCGTAATAATTCATATGACCTCACTCCTGACCTTTAAACCCACGTGACTGTTATGTTTAGGGGCGGGGTAAGGGGTAGATCATTCGTACGAATTCATACAAATTGGCTAATTCGTAAAATATGTACGATTTAGCAAAATCGTACTAATTCGTAAGAGTGAGGTTATACGAACTGTTACGATTTAGTCACCTTGTAAAATTTGTACGAATTCCCGTGAGATCGGGTTGTTATAGCAGATATAGGACTGCAAAGCAAATCCAGAAGTGCCTTTCTCCCATTTACGACTTGATGGACCACTGAAACGATTTTGGAAACATTATTTTAAGGCAAAAAATCTTACTTAGTGTTGCTTTAAAACAATTTGAACTTTCTAACCATAGTTGAAGCTACTTTTTCTGTCTACTGAAACGACGTGATAAAATGCATAGGGGCAACTGTGCGATTTCCTGTGAAATCCGTCCTGACCGTTCTAAGTAACAGGCTAAAGTCATTAGTAAAGGCTTAACAGTGTATTTGAGTAAAGATATGGCTTGGAAGATTTCCTTTTTTTACTATATTTTTTACATGAAATATATTTTTATAAGTCTTGCATGGAGTCTTTCATTTTTTTTGTGATAATGCAAACAAATAACTGAATTAGGCAATTTATTATGTTTAACTGAAACAGACAAATATATACTTTGAATTGATATTTTTTAAAGTTTAAATCAGAGACATTAAAACTGCCCATGTCATGAATACATTTAAATAAAAATTGAAACAGACAAATATATACTTTGAATTGATATTTTTTAAAGTTTAAATCAGAGACATTAAAACTGCCCATGTTATGAATACATTTAAATAAAAAAATCTACATTTTGTTGTATAAATTAGATTTTCGTATATGTTTTAAATGTCAATAGATTTATTAAGTGTAGCTGTTAATTTATGCTGTCACCTAGTCCAGTGTGATGCCGTTGATGCGACAATGTTGTCCCGACAACCTGTGGCGGTTCTCCAAGGCCAAATAAAGGCATTGTGGAGGGAAGTGGGCATGTGTCCGGATGACGGGGGGTGGCACAAAGGCCCCCTGCTCCAGTGCTGTCCTCACGACGCCTGGCCACCTTTATGTGCCCTTTGCTAAAAGGAGGAAATGTCTTTCATCTCCTTTTCAAGGTGGAAAACACTGCACCATTACAACAGCGGAGGGGATTCAGCGTATGCCAGGACACGTCAAAGTGTCAGTGTGTGATGCTGCTCCGTAACAGAGAGTGTCAGTTGAGTCTCAACACAAGCCTCACACAACACGGCTTTGAGACATCCTGTTAATGCGCAGATGCAGGAAATGCTTTTACATCTTGGATGCTTTCATCTCCATGTCAACTTTAAAAAAATATATAAAAAAAACATTATTATTAGGAGTCAGATTTTTTTTTTTTTTTTTTTTTTTTTTTTTACATGACGTGGGTTTAACAAAATCAAGATATCGTAATGATGTGTTAAGAATTTGTTTCCACAATTTAACTAGATTAAAACAAGGGAATGAATTTGCACAATGTGGTCGATTTGAATGAATTCACAGGCCACATAATTAATTGTGGGAAGGAATCCTTAACTTGTGGCCACAGTATCTATAATTATTCCACATGTCATGTGTGGATCTCCCTATTTATGTAGAGTTGTTCTGAATAAAAAAAAAAAAAAAAAAAAAAAACACAACCTAAATTCTGTAGTTAATTACTGAGCAAATTATGCATACAAGCCTTTAGTGATTCTACTAAACCTTACATGAAAAATGTTAAAAAAACCCATCTCTTTAAATTTAAAGGGATAGTTCACTTTGAAATTAGTTTTTGGTATGTTTTAGCTTACCTCAAGGGCATCCTTGGTAAATCGAAATCGTAGATGTCTGTGTTACCGCAGTAGTTTCAATTTTGATATTTTTAGGTCAAACCCTTCTTGTCTGTCAGTCATATAATGGAGGTCTATGGTCACCACCTCAAAGAGCATGCACAGAGAAGTCCAAATTAAACATGATTTAATGACTCGTAAATGTAAGTACACATTGATGGCCTAAGACACGAAACAAGTGTTTTGTGTGAGAAAACGAACAGTATTTATATAATTTTTACCTCTTGTAACCACAGCCACGTCCAACTGATCTGAGGGCGTGGGCGCTTCGGTTTGTGCAAGCGCCTGAAAGCGCCTGAAGTGATCTCACACGTGTACGTCACTCATTGTTTACACAGAGATTTCAGAAGTGTTATCCTTCACTGTGAAGATCTAAACATATTTAGATATACAGGAAATTGCAATGGAAGACGATTTTGATATATGAACAATCTTTTTTTTTTTCTTCTTGCGCAGATTGAAGCGCCTGTGCCTTCAGATATTGGACGTGGCTGTGGTTACAAGAGTTAAAAGCGATATAAATACTGTTCGTTTTCTCACACACACCACTCGTTTCTTGTCTTCGGCCATCAATGTGTATTTACGTTTACGAGTCATTAAATCATGTTTAATTTGGACTTCTCTGTGCATGCTCTTTGAGGTGGTGACCATAGACCTCCATTATATGACTGACAGACAAGAACGGTTTGACTTAATATCAAAATTGAAACTACTGCGGAAACAAAGACACCTACATCTTGGATGCCCTTGAGGTAAGATAAAACATACCAAAAATGAATTTCAAAGTGAACTATCCCCCAAAAAAAGAGGCAGCTGTGGTTGCCAGAAAGTCAACGTAAAAAAAACTGTGACAATGTTTCCAGTTTTACTGGTAACTTTATATTTCATTAAATGATACAATGTTAACGTACCTACCAAAATCTGCCGTTTTACCTTAAAATGTCCTGAGAAAACCACAATAAAAAGCCACATGGAAATCAAAGTTCGTTGTAAACGGCCTGTTCATAAAACATGTCCAATACTCGTACATATGCGGTGCATAGGGTCATACACATAAAGACAAATCACCAAACACCATCAGGGTAACACACGACACTAAAATAATGTGATATACCATCTTGTGTAGCACCTGCAGATCCTTCTGAGGAATCCAACATAAGTGAGAAGTTCAAGTTTTTTTTTTTTTATCAATAAACCTGATCATTTCAGTCTGGTCTTAACAGATTGTCTGGCACATTTCAGCACAGCTCGTTTTGTCCGTCTGTCACAGAGTCGGATTTAAAGGAGGGGAAGTACAAAAATATACCAGACAAATAAGTATTATTTCTTTGTATATGAGCCTTTTAATGATTTGTGATTTCTAATGACTCTGTTATATCAATTAATGATGCCATTATGTCTATAAAAGCAGCAATATGTGGTCAGGAGAGGGAATAAAACAAAAAAAGTCCACAATTCCCTTGTTTCTTATTTCTCTGGTGCCTCTCTCCCTTAAGAAAATACAGGGTTTAATGGCTCTAGCAGCTCCGGTGTGTTCCAGCACTAATCAATGTGCTCCACCGACAGCGAGCCAGATCCTCACTCACGGCTGCCAAGACAGTCCTGTATGGCTACCCAAGATCACCATGGTGATCACTCCCATTAGGATAGTTGCTTTCCTGATGTTGAATGTCTGCCTTCAGACACACACAGCCATTATATAAATCTCCTTTCAGAATGTTGGCCTTTTCTAGCCAAGGCTCTTTTTTTTATGAAACAGACAGGGGCAAGCAAGAGAGAAAACAAGACTCGAAGAGGAGAAGTGCCAGGCCCAAGAATCACATCTGCTAAAGTACTAGAGCATTTAAGAAAGCACTAGACACGCATAAGAAAAAGATTAAGAAAATGGAGACATCTTTACTGTTTGACGGAGTGCTTGCTGTATTTTCAGTAAATCGCCGGTGGATTCTAGTAAATAATCTCATAGGTATTTGTTCATTTTCTTCCAAATGCACTTGGGAAGTATTGGCAAATTTACATGGAATCGGCAGGGTAGTTTCATATTTGCGATTTCAGTTGTTTCCGGTTAAGCTCAGTTGCCTTTTAACCATTTTGTATTATTTAGTGTATTTACACAAAAAGCATTTTCTCCAATAAACGCAACATACTGATATATTCACAAAAGACATACATTTTATTAACTTGATGTAGCCTAAACCAAATTCAAGAATCCATACGTTGGTTGCAAGAAACAGATCCAAATTCAGTATTTTATCCAGTGATCTCATCTTCATTTCTCAGCAGCGACCGCAAATCCGCGTTGGTGATGAATTCAAATTCAAAAAATGCGCCTTCAAGAAGCGTTACGACATGTTTTACGACAGTCATATCAAACGCTCATTGGCTCTCGCCTGCTTCGTCACAGATTGCGACATGCCGTGTTTCAGTCGGTGTGGTACATTTGAAATCGAGAGGAGCGCCCGCCTTCAGAGAGCGAACCGAAATCAGATTAACATTTCCATGGATTAATATTAATAACTTTATTTCTGCACTGTACCTCATACACAACTACTATAATAAAATTATTGTGAAACGTATAACGTTACTTGTCTGTCTGTTATGTTTTTTTTTTCTGTATAATTGTGTTATCCTACGTAGTTTTAAGGAATGGTTATGTTTAGGGGTAGGATTAGGGTTAGTGGCTCAAAATATATTGTAATGCTAAAACTCATCTATGTCCATTATGTTTTATCCTTTTTATATTCTGTATAAAATGAATATATTTAGGTTTTGTGAGTAGGATTAAGGGATCTTGTTACATTTATCTTTAAAAGTGAAAGTATACAGATATCGTTATGATATGAAATAGACGTAAATAGTTAACGTTTTATAGCTGTAAAAACTTAATAATGTTACGTTTAAATGTTACAAATACATCCATATTATACGTTTTTAGCATCTATCAAAACGTAAAATATGTACATTTTACATATTTGAAAATTACGTATTAGTATCTACGTATTAACAATGAGACATATTACGTTAAGGACCAACGTAATAGCACTGCTTATATGTTGGCATGTAACGTAATTGCGATTTGCAAAATAGTTTCCTCGGAACGTATTTCGTGTGATACAGGGTTGCATTAAAGACCACTCTTGCTGCTGCATTCTGGATCAGTCTCAGAGGTTTGACAGTACATGCTGGAAGACTTGTAAAGAGAGCTTGACAATAGTCTAGTTTGGATGGAAAAAGAGCTTGAGCTTGGACAATGAGTTGTGTAGCATGCTCTGATACCCCTTTTCCACCGAAAAAGAACTGGTTCAGAACTGGAAGAACTTTTCCTGGAAGAACTGGTTCCTTCATATTTCTGCTCATGAAATTCATAACCCTCATGAATTGTCCTCTGGAAATTGTTCTTCCTTTGTTAGTGCATTACTACAGTATAAACCCAACCATTTTGGTTTGGTTGGTTTTCCACAATCTGAGGGCAAATTTAGGGATTTTTATGCTAACTAAAATTATAACCACGAATTCTGTCGAAAGAGCTTACTGTATCTTATTGTGATCCTAGAACATTTCTGTTCCTGTTCCTGTCTTGCATGTAACCCCCTTGTGACTGATTTCAGTCCATTTTAAGAGACTATATTACTTGAGAAGGTTTCAAAGACTAAAAAAGCTGTGAGCGAAAAATGCTGTAAAGACAGAAATACTCTGATGATTTAGCACTTGTACAAAGTGCATTCTGCATTTGAGTTAAAAAAAGAATGCCTCAAAAAAAGAGTAAGGTTTTTTCCTAAGTCTTCTTCTCATCGATAGAATGTTTCTCCTCTCCGTTTAATATTTTAGCCGATTTTCATCGGAGAACTCCCAAAGGCACCCATTGAGATTTGCATCCTGATTTATTTGTCATATATCCTTTATATCTCTAAATTCTTTATACATCTCCAGTGGCACCATGCATCTTTCATGAGTTCCTCCGTCGTGTTCACGGTCGGATCCAAACACATTTTACACGTCCGGGCTCTGCTGTACTTCACTTATTTCACCTTGCCTGGGTGGGATGGATGAAAAATGTAACGGGAGTTGTTAATTTCTCTTTTCACAGCTCGGGAATCATGCAGGTCGAATTCCATTTTACATCCCTGCTGTCTAAAGCCAAGCACTGCAAGGCTGTGGTAAATGCTGTTAGAACGTTATCGACCCCTCGTAGGGAGAACAAAATGGACTAAAATGACAAATAAAACACTACCGGTGTTGGGGAAGCTACTGTGAAATCTATACAACCAACTCAAATTTTAAAGTAGTTCCCATTTACCACTAACCTATCTAGGATTAAAGGGGAAATGAAGCAGTTAATCAAGTTTACATGATTTAAAAGATGGATTTCCACTAAAATCAATAATTATATAAGAAACATGACAAATGTAAACATAAAAGAAAAAAAAAAACGTTATATCTTTCGCCACCAGGGCGCCGCCATTGTGCAGTATTCTAACATGTGACGTCACGGGGTTGGTTGGCTTTAGTTTAACAGGCTCTGGGCAGTGAATATCCCGACATCAAACTGGTTACACCACAGTGTTTTGACCGCGAACAACTAATGTTAGGTACAGTCATCTATCTACAGTATCTAACAGCTGTAAGCATGAACTACCCAATGCTAACTTAGTGTTTAGCTAACTTAGTGAAGTTTATTAGTACCAGACAAAAAGACGACGTCTAATGTTATATGTTAACAAACTGCACATAGAAACATTGTTCACACTGTCTGCCATCATATTCCCGTCTCGTTACATTATAGCACATAATTAATGTGGAAACCATCATGAATGTATTCCCTAAGTTTTTTAATGAATGTAAAGTTTAAGTAACTGCAGGCCAACTTTCAAGCTCAGTTGACTTTCACTATTTTTATGGATGGTCACAAGAAACTTTTCACAAAAATTAATAAATAAATAAATAAATAAAATATTGGTAGAGTATAGTAGATTGTCTGCCTGATATCTGCTAATTCTTTGTTTTGATGCTCCCCAATAGTCATTTTACTGACTATAATTGATTTTGCATATGCCAACTTTCACACCTAACCCTGACCTAAGTCTACTAATACGCTAATAAATGCTTGTTGACATGATGCAAAGTTACTTATAGTTAGCAGAATGTCTAAAGTGGACTATCGAAAAAACTGTAAAATGTAACTCATCATTTATTTAAAAATGACTCAACTTTTCTGATAGTGGGGTTCCCATCATGCACTGGACCTTGAATAATTAATGAGGTTAATTTTTCACTGGTATCCAGCTGTACACTGAAAAAAAAGACCTGTTGGATTAACATAAAAAAAAACATGTACATCGGTTGCACATAATAAAGTTAGGTTTGTGCAACATAATTTATGTATATTAAAATGCATAAATCATGTTGCACAAACCTAACTTTATTATGTGCAACCGATGTACATGTTTTTTTTATGTTAATCCAACAGGTCTTTTTTTTCAGTGTATTTACACTGTTTTATCATTAATTTTTGTTGTCAGTATTAGTAACTTGCCATTTTGTAACATTTCGAGTATTTTTTTTTTGTACAAAATGACACATTCAAACACAAAAACGACCCTTCAAACATTACTGCCATTGTGTATTGTCTACCAAGTATTGAGGTCTTTGCATTCATGTGATGCTTAACATCTGACATAATGTAATATAAATTACTTAGATGATCTAAGTAAAGCACATACTGTCAATGACTAATAAATTCAATATTATATTTTAGTGAAATGTAATGCAAAGCCAAAGGAATTTTTTTTAAAAATCTTTTACTAGCTAAGTTTAAATTTCTGTTTACTTAATTCCATATTCCAAGTTAATTTTGAAGAGTTCAGATGCAAAAGCCTCTAAATGCCATTTGAAATTTTCTTCTAGAATGATAATTTTTATCAAGCTTGTATATTTAAGTTCAGTAATTTCACTTAAATTGCAATGAGGATTACCTATTAATCGTCATTTAAGTGAAATTACTGAACTTAAAATATATAACCTTGATAAAAATGATCATTTTAGAAGAAATTTTCAAATGGCACTTAGAGGCTTTTGCACCTGAACTCTTCTTATCTTAAATATTTCTAAAGCTACTGATAAATATGTTTTGGTTTTTACTTGGCAAATAAATTGGCACAAGTAAATCCTACTCCAATTTTTTTTTCAGTGTATGGGTTTTTTTGAACAAATAGCCTCAATTAGGATGACAGCATCAAACTTGAAAACTACAAACTGGAAAAGCTGTGCTATGCTATTTTGAAAACTGCTAAGTTACGTCCACTAAAAAGAGTCACAACTTTTAGGCTTTCAAATTCTAAAAGAGGAAATCGTTGAGTATGAAATGGGTCATCGGGGGAAAAACAACAACAACAACAAATAAGAATCAAGCAAAGGAGTAAGTAAAATGTTTTCAATTCCCACTCTTACTTTACTCAAAAAATTTTTTCTTCCAGTTAAATTCGGAATTGTGACAGACAATGAAGAGAAATCCTTTCGGATAAGGTTGTTACATGGTGAACGCTACAATGCTTTGAACTTACGTCACACAGAATTAACCCACAGACGGAGGGCGTGAGGGATTGAGATAAACATGTTTGTAATGGTATATAATAATATCCACTTTGGCCAAGGCTTTTTCCTCCCCGCTGTTTATTCCCGTGCATGTACAGCAGGAAGTTCTCCTTAGCAAGCTGCGATTATTTCACCCCCCCCCCCCCCCTCGTCTTTTCTCTTTGTTGTCATGCCGTCAGTATTTAAAACGTTCCAGTGATTTTAATTTCACTGACATAGGCACAAGCTAAGGCGGTACATATGTGCCGCAATGTGCGCGAGACGTAGCTTTTCTTCTGATTTGATCACGGACTCGCGGAAACAGATTGCGGTGCCGGAATGTGCCATCGAGCCTTACAAAGCCCATCTGTTTGGGCGACCCAGTGGAAAGACGAACATAGCGGGCAGCAGGCAGAATGATGGAGTACCCATTAAAGATAAGGGAGGTTGGGGTGGCCCACCTCGCCAGACTGTCGTTTGGGACACGAAGTGGGCCTGCGATTCCTTTCCCCCTCCCCGCCACCTTCTCAGATTCAACATGGCTGCAGTTTCTGAGGGACTGACATACTTTCACATGCGTTGATATTCCTTCTTTTTTTCTATTCGTCGGATTACCTATTGAGGTTTGTGATGGGGGGAGTCATATCACAGCTTTAAATAAGCATGTGTGTGACAGCGCACGCGTTTCGCCGGAATTTTCCCTCACACGCACACGTTGTATTCGAATGGTGTGTCATCCTGATGCTAATTCCACCTCTTCTCCAGTAAAGCGTGGGGTTTGGCGGTTCAATGACAGCTCGATAACTAGAGCCGGTCGAGGTGTCTCTGCTACATTTCCCATTTGCCGTCTAATTCACACATCAGACACATGTACTCACAAAAGT
Organism: Cyprinella venusta; assembly: GCA_038021265.1. Lineage (NCBI taxonomy): Eukaryota > Metazoa > Chordata > Actinopteri > Cypriniformes > Leuciscidae > Cyprinella > Cyprinella venusta. The sequence goes on from CM075869.1 coordinate 6,014,139, forward strand.
GCAGGCGAAACAGGGTAAAGACACCGCCGTGGAGGATTCGGTAATGCTGTCCGCCGGGCAGAGACTATATCATGTGAACGCTTTGTGTTAGGGGTCGGGTCAGTGGAAATGTACACTAGACCAAATCTCCTGTAGGATGACTCTGAGAAAGAAAGAAAGAAAGGCAGCGTGGAAAAGCGCAGCAGGCAGAAACGGGGTCTGACTGAAAAGCCGTGTTGGGTTATTTTTAATTCATGCGCTGCCACCTGGTTAATGGAGTTTTTGGATCTCGCCAGTCTTCCAGGCTGAAACATGGCTTGTTTTAGATGATCGGCTCTGAACCAAAAGCGCTGAAATAATTTATGCTCCCTACTTTACAGGTCCTAGATAATATCGGATAATAATGTTAAAATAGGCAAATGTCAGAAATCGTTACAGGAAGGAAAGCAAAAAATGCATTTTTTTTTCGGGGGCGGAGGGGGAGGAATGCACAATATCCTCCTTGTACAATCAGTTCTATTCAAAGGGAAATTATTGCTTTTATGGTTGTTTATTTACCATATTTACCGCCATCTTAAATTTTCTTTCTATTTAGGAGAACATTTGACACATATTTTTTATATTTTGCTAAGGCTATTGCTAATGTTAATACTTGGATATAAGGGTTGGTTCTGCTCTGCAAAGCTACAGTAAGTGTGAAACGTTTGTGCAGGAAAGATCATGATTCATAGTGTAAAAATGGTTATAATATTAAAATATTTGATAAAATGTCATTTTACAGTGTCTTTATTACACGCTACATGTAGTTCATATAGTAATAACTATAAGTTGTGTTAAATATATGCAAGTAACCCTTAACTGATCCCTAACACTGTAAAAAATAAAAACGTAATTTTTTATGGTAAAAAAAAAATACCGTTAAAAATACGGTAGGAACGTAAATGGTTTTACAGACTTAACTTAAAATTTACAGTAATAAACTGTATTTCATTTTCTGAAATCTGTTGATTTACCAACCTTTTGAAAAATTGAGATCTGTTTTGTACCATTGTAACACACTGACAATCAACAATCATCAGAGCAGTGATGAGTCACATGATCAATCAAAGCTCATCACAAGTAGCCTTCCATTAAAAGGTTAATACTTATATAGAGAAGCTGCACAGTCATTCACACAAACATTATACACCATCATGGTAACACACATTAAATAAAAAAATGCAATAAACATTAATTTAATAACATTAAATGTAACGTAAAACCCTCATGTACATAACTGATTAGAAAAAAACAAACAAACAAAAAAAAAAACCAAGAAAACAGGAAACCAGAGTTATTTCAACAAAAAAAAAAAATACATAAAATGTGAAGTGTCACGGATGGAATTGTGGGAATTTGAATTTACTTTTTTTTTTACTGTAAATTATACAATGAGTTGCTCTTTTTCACTTTCAAAAACTGTAAATTTAACGGTATTTTACAGTAAAATTATATCACAGTTATTTACCGTATATAGTATGGAAACTTTCTGTTAACCAATTAACGGTTTTGCACTGCAGCATTTTTACAGTCTTATACTGTTAAAATTACGATTATTTCTTACAGTAAGACTATAGTAAGTACATGTAGTTAATTATTACTCGGCACTTAAATGTATAATTACACTGGAACAATGACACCTTAAAATAAAGTGTAACTGAATATTCATACACCACTGCAAACAGGACATAGTTTCTCTCAATACGAGGCCGGAGAAAGCACTAAAATGATCCAAATATCCAATTCTGGCCTGATTCTCACCTCAAATCTGTTTTTGGTTTGGTGTGCTATATTTTTTGATGGTTTTGTTTAAATTGTGTGTTTAATTATGGGTATAATATAATAAATATTAGATAATTATTATCTATTCCAGATTTCCTTTTTGAAGCATGGGCTCCTGAAAGGATTATAAAAATAAATCAATTTCAAATAAATTAATTATTAATCAATTAATGACTAAAATGGTGGCATTTTATTTTGTAGTATGTGCACTTATGTGAAAGGTTCAGGGCCCAGTTATTGTGATTACCATAATAAGTACAGTATGTATATGGAGAACAGGACTGTAAAAGAAAGTGTGGTTACATTTTATTTCAAGGTGTCCTTGTTACGGTCTAAATATGCTTTTAAGTGCTGAGCAATAATAATTAAGCACATGTTCTTACTATAGGCTATAGAGTTAGGATTAGGGTTTGATCTACGCTATCTCACGACCAATTCGTACGAATTTCGTATGAGTGATTAAAAAGTGGCTAATTCGTACTAATTCATACAACCTCACTCGTACAAATTCGTACGATTTGTCCAAACCCACGTGATGGGTAGGTTTAGGGGCGGGGTCAGGGGTAGGTCATTCGTGCGAATTCATACGAATTGGCCAATTTGTAAAATATGTACGATTTAGCAAAAACGTACTAATTCGTACGAGTGAGGTCGTACGAATTGTTACGAATTAGCCACCTCGTAAAATTCATACGAATTCTCGTGAGATCGGGTTGGGTTTGATTTAGGTTCAGATGCATGTAATTATGCAACATTTATAGTTATTACAATGTGTAACGTGTTTTTTTTTAGATTTGGTGTATCTTACTTATCTTAGCTTTTCGCAGCACATTTGATGTGACAAGTGAATTATTAAATGTACAAATAAGCAATGTAGTTTCTCAATTAATACAAGGCTGTGGACACTGCATATGAATTAGACTAAGACATAGGCATGTTGAGGAGAGGTCTGCTGTTACTTTTTTAAACTATCAGATTTTTTTTTTAGTTTTTGTCTGTTGTCTGATTTTTTAAAACTTGAACCAGTAAGCAACCATCCAGAACCTACTGTATGTGCATTTCTAAAAGCAAATCATTGACTTGAATGCTCGAATAAAACGCTCTTTTTGTGAAATTCTTCAGAAAATGTAAGAATGTAGTTTTGATCCTTCTACTTCCAGGCACAAATCATATACTTACATCGCTTTTTCCTTTATTAAGGCTTTTATGTGCTCTGGGATTATATGACCTGGCAAAGAAAGCTTGAATCATTTTATTAGACAAAATGGAGTGTATATAGTTTTTTCCTTCTTCATGGGAAACGGTTCACACACGTAATACTTGAGATGTGTAAAAAAGCCTAAATCCAGGAACAAAGAGCATCCTAGGTAAAAGAGTTTCTAATTGCAGCAAAGCCAATTACTGCCATATTCCCTGTCTCACTGGCGCGTGCACATGGGGACATGCTCCGCTAGCAGTTTGCTTGTAGAATTAATCACTTTGATGCCAGTTTGAGTGATCCTATCAAATTAAGCTTTGGGTCAAGCATATTAAACAAAAGAGCTGGGATCTATCTTTAATATAGATCTACAGTGTGGTCCGCATCAAATCGAAATAAATCAAACGTCACGTTAATAGGTGCTGTCCAACATCACTCGACGCCTCGCGATGCCAGGGAATCTAATCATCGCCTGCAAATTAAAAAGATTTTGATAGCGATAGCACACCGCTCACTGTCCCCGAGTCACTCTCCTCTGACAGCGGCTGGTTACACCGCATTACTCGTGGATGAATGGAAACGTTTTCGATAGACTTGAGCAAGGCGTGGCGTTATCTTGATCAAGAACTATATCTGAGCCCCGCGAGATAAAAATATCCATCCGCGCGATTTAAAAGCAATCTCGGTTTGATCAGAGTCCAATGTGCGTCCGCCTCTAATGAGAAACTTTGATGTTATAAAAATGGTGTTTGTTCTTACGCCCAAAAGTGCGTAAAGCTTTCATAAGTAGCTTTTGAATGAAAGCGGCCTTGTTCTCGAGAAATACAAACGTTTTGGATCGGTAAGAATTTTTTTTTAATGTTTTTAAAAGAAGTCCCTTCTGCTCACCAATGCTACATTTATTTGATGAAAAAGAAAAAAAAGAGATATTATTCAATTTAAAACAAGCTGTTTTCTATGTGAAATTGTGAATAGATAGTAAAGTGTAATTTACTCCTGTTATGTGTCATTACTCCAATCTTCAGTGTCACATGATCCTTCAGAAATCATTCGAGTATCTTGATTTGCTGCTCAAGAAACATTTCTCATTATTATCAATGTTGAAAACAGTTATTTACATTTTTATTTCAGGATTCTTTGATGAATAGAAAGTTAAAAAGAACAGCATTTCTCTGAAATAGAAAACATTAAAGGGTACATATCATGCTTTTTAAATCATTCCTTTTCACAAATAAATCATACATTTGTGGTCTATATAAAGCGAAACTGCAATGATTGGGTCTGAATTACTAATTATTATAACTCCAGAGGTCCCTTCTCTGATGTGCGTCTGTGAGCAACTCGTTTTGGAGCGGCCTCTTTAAAGCTACACTGTGTAACTCTTTTAGTTTATTCTTAGCTAAAAACACTTAGTTCTTTCAAAAATGTATGTGCTCATTAATGTATATTTACTTCGTTCAAATAATAATCTATTCTCGGGAGAGTGTAATATGCCATTGAAAATATATACGGGTAAGGGGTTCTAATGTCGGTCGCCATGTTGCCCCTCCATCTTGAATGTATATTAGCCAAAGAGGGACATACCCGTTTATTCAAGCTTCGCCTTTCACGTTTATGTTTGAGTCAATGCTTATGGACGAGGTCGAACTGGAAGCCATGTTAATCTTGGACTACATTGACCACTGTAGGAGTTAAAACGAAATCGGAATTGAGAGGAACAGAAACTAATATTCAGTGGATGGTCATAAACCTTTTCACCACTAGATGGGGGTAAAAATCACACAGTGTAGCTTTAAATGCAAAGGACCCCGCCCGCTCTCCAGCTCGCAGAGTTCAAACTCGATTCAATTCCACCCTGTTCAGCCATTTTTTTGTAGTTTGATTAGAGATATACTATTATATAGCGTCACAGAACATTTTTATTCACACGTTAGCAAAATGTCAACAATGGAAGACTTGTCCATTAAGCCTTACATGCGAGCGAGTGGAAAAACACGACGACGAACCTGCAGAACAACGTCTTCATATGGATGTAGTGGTATGTACGTTAACTGTATTACTGTGTTATAAATGAAAGTCGATTATTTCTTATTTCTTGTTATAAATGAAAGTCGATTATAATAATGGCGGATTGTTCGAAGTGTTGGGCCGGTAGTCGATGTCCTTATTTGTCATTTCCGCTGCAAATACTGTGACGTAATTTCTCAAAAAAAACGTCATAGAGAACAGAAAAATCGGAACAGGTTGCAAAATATGACCTAAACAGAATATAAACATATAAACGAAGCACCTGAAGGGAATAATTTCACCTTTTCCGTGCTTATAAACACTTCAAATATACAACAAAATGCATTTAAGGGCTAAAAAAGTGGATTTAGCATGATATGTCCCCTTTAAACACTACCGTTCAAAAGTTTGGGGTCAGTAAGATTTATTTATTTATTTATTTATTTACTTATTTTGGGGGGGTATAAAAGAATTATATATATATATATATATATATATAATTAAAGTGATCAAAATTTACAGTAAAGACATTTATGTTGACAAGATTATATTTCAAATAAATGCTGTTCTTTTTCTATTAATCAAAGAAATCCTGAAAAAAAATGTTTTCAACATTGAAAACAATTTCAATGTATGTAATGTAATAATGTCATAATGAATGTTTTTGAGCATCAAATCCACACATTAGACTGATTTCTGAAGGATCATGTGACACTGGAGACTGGAGGAATGATGCTGAGAGTTCAGCTTTGAAAGCAGACTTCTTTTAAAAACATAAAAAAAATCGTACAGATCCCAAACTTTGGTCGGCAGTGTAATGTAACGTAAATCTGCATCTAATGAGAAGAACAACTTGTACAAATTGATCCTTGTTCCTGTGGCCAAAACTGTAAGTCGAGATTTTGATGGAAAGCGTAGTCACGTCACGTGCAGATGGGCGCTCAGATCCTCAGACACCAAAAGCCTTTTTAACAAGCACTTGTCATCAGATTTGTTTGTTGAAGGGTATAAAAGCGGGTATTAAGCACCCACACACGTTCCTGGAATCCTCCTGGTCTGATGCTAAGATTGAAGTGTTGTTTATTCAAATGAGAAAAAAAAGTGAGCTTTCAACTTTCTCCAGTCATATGGAAGACAGGTTTAGTGCTACAATAAAATGAGAATCAACAAAGTTGATATGGGTATTTACCAATAAAAGCCGCAGTTTTAGTGCTGAAGAGATGTAAGAGGATTATGGGAGTTTAGACTTTGCACTGGTCGGGTTCAGGGCCCTTGACTTTGAATCTAATTGTCATTGTTCCTTCCTTGTGGGCTGAAAATCCTTCCTCTTGTTTCCTGAAGCAGGTCTGCTGTGGATGTGTTGAAAAGGTGACACACACACACACAGACGCCTGGATTCATGTACCATGGCACGAGAGCTCCAATTTACACCATGTGAGGGTTACTTTTACAATAAAACATTTTATTTATAACAGATACTGTAGATTAAACGCATAGTTAGCAGTGGTAGAATGTAACGAAGTACAAATACTTCGTTACTTTACTTAAAGGAATACTCCACCGGTTTTCATATTAAATGTTATTCCCTTAACTAAGACGAGTTGATGCATACCTCTCCCGTCTCAGTGCGTGCACTCTATCGCTCTGTATTGCCGCAAAACTGTGTTAGCACTTAGCTTAGCCCAGTGCATTAAATATGGGCCCAAAAGAGAAGCGACCAAACACTTCCTCGTTTTCCCTATTTAAACACAGTTACTCGATTAGTGTAACTCGACCTGGGCTGGTGACACAAAATAAAGCGTTGTGTTTTTCTAAGCGTTTAAAATTGATGACTATATTGTATGGCGGAATACCATGAAAATTGCTTTAGAGCACTTCAACTTGGCGCAATAATACCTTCACTCGTGAAAAGTCCTTTTACCGGCTGTGTTTAAATAGGGAAAACGAGGAAGTGTTTGGTCGCTTCTCTTTTGGGCCCATATTTAATGCACTGGGCTAAGCTAAGTGCTAACACAGTTTTGCGGCAATACAGAGCGATAGAGTGCACGCACTGAGACGGGAGAGGTATGCATCAACTCGTCTTAGTTAAGGGAATAATATAGTTTAATATGAAAACCGGTGGAGTATTCCTTTAAGTACATTTTTCATGTATTTTTACTTTACTTAAGTAGAATAAATAGTGCATACTTTTTACTTTTACTTCGTTACATTTTGCAGCAATTATTTTACTTTCTACTCCACTACATTTCTACAACTTCGGTTACATTTACGTTACATTTTCTGATCAGTTTTTCCCCTGCTAAAACGTAATCTGACCGTCCGTCCGTTGCACGTTTGTCTCACCAGTGACGTTTGGTTGCCATAGATACATCAACTAAATGCGTCTCGCACGCAGTGTGTTTATCGTGCAATTTATACGCGAAAATTTGTTTCTACGTGGATAGGAAACACACCGTGTGTAATATACGTTTGGTTTGGATTATGGCAAGCCAAGAGGTTCAGAAAGGCACTCTCAAGCCCAAATGTTGGGTTAAAAATGTAATTAAAAAATGTACAGTTGAAAGTGAAAGTTGAAGTTCGGTTCAAATTCTAAATTACATTTTTAACCCAACATTTGGGATTGTCCATATTTGACCCAAATTTGGGTTGAAACAACCCAGCATTTTTTAGATTGTAGAATTTTGTAATAATTATGTTTCATTGTTTTATGATTTTGAAAGAAGTCACCAAGGCTGCATTTGTTTGATCAAAATTACTGTAAAAATTGTAACGCTGTGAAAAGTTACAATTTAAATTTTTTTTAATAATAATAATAATTTAAAAAAAAAAAACGTTTTAGGCTACTGCACTCTAAAAAATGCTGGGTTGTTTTAACCCAATGTTGGGTCAAATATGGACAAACCCGAAATGTTGGGTTAAAAATGTAATATAAAAATTTAACCCAACGGCTGGGTTAGTCCATATTTGACCCAAAGTTGGGTTAAAACAACCCAGCATTTTTTAGAGTTTGTAATTGATTCACACGACCCTTTCCAACTAAATATGACGACAGTGTTTTGGGGGCCTGATATTGCACTCTTTTGAAACTGATATCGTTATCATCTCCATATAAACTACAAAAATGGACATTTGTGAGAATGGGGACATCATGCGTGTGTGTGTATTACGTGTTCGGTTTATAGACGCTTGGTGTTTGTTTACAAAGGAACATCGCCAACTACTGGCCTGGCAGCAGAATACAGCGCTTTCACAGAGCCGTCCTCTGCACACAAAACTTTTTTAGTTTTCATTTTTAGAAAAGTTTTCATTTTTTAAAACTTTTCCTTTTTAGTAAATACATTGCATGTAAACATACCCTAATTTGTCGAAAGATGTTGTCTTATCAATGTTGAAAAATGTTATATCAAAATTAGTAAAGAAGTAAGGAAGGAAGTCAATGTTTCCAGAAAAATATAAAGCAGCACAACCGTTTTCAACATCGTTAATAATAATAATAATAAATGTTTCTTGGGCAGCAAATCAGCATATTCGAGTGATTTTTGAAGGATCATATGACCCTGAAGACTGAGAAATGCTCAAAATTCAGCTTTGCATCACAGGAATGGAAAAAAATACATTTAAAATTGTATTAATTGTTCACAATATTACTGTTTTTACTGTATTTTTCTTATTAAATACATGCAGCCTTGGTGAGCAGTAGAGATGTCTTTCAAATGCATATTTTTTTTTCCAAACTTGCAGTGCATTAAAACATTTTTAAGGAGAGATCATCAAGAAAGACTTTGACTTTGAAAGTAAAAATATGTTTTAAACAGTAAACAGCACGGATCTTCCTCAGAGTTTAATATTTTTTACTGTTTCGTCAGTTACACAGACAGCGTAAATGTTACTTGCTATACTGTTTCCGCTCACCGCTTCATCATTATTTGTTGTACGTTATATATGTTTGTTGATTTTCCTCTTGAATTTTACATTATAAACTCAAATTTCATGCAAAAGGTACTATTTGTAGACTCTTTTTTGAGTCACAGGCCTGTGTTTATAGTGCTGTGTTTTGTATTGGCTAAGATGGCTGCATGAGTAGAGGAGGAAGAGGAGGAGGAGGAGGAGGAGGAGTGGGGGGAGAGATGGCAGATTTTTCACCTGGAGGCAAATGCAGGGAGAGGAAGCTGTGGGCTTCATCAGGGATCTGCTCGGCTCGGCTCAACGCAGTTCCAGGAAGCACATCTCCTCCGTTATTCATTATTCATCCAGCCTCGCATTTAGTTCCCATAATGCTCATGCTACACGTACAGCCTGATATCCCTGCTATAATGATACACACATTTTTACTGTGTTTGCTTATCTATTCCTGGCTAAATGTTTCCATTTAGCATCACATAGGGTTTACTTTTCATTAGATAAAGGAATAGTAATTTTGTCTTAATTATTATTATTAAGTCAAGTCAAGTCAAATATATTTATATAGTGCTTTTCACAATACAGATTGTATCAAAGCTGCTTCAAAATATCAATCAAGACAACTTAACAGTGTTTGTTTATTCATGGGAAAAAAAAGTTTGGTAGAGCTGATCAATGATGGGACGTTTAATTTGAATATCCCCAGCTGAGCAAGCCAAAGGCAACAGTGGCAAGGAATCGAAAAACTAAGGCCCTGTTTACATGAGAACGCTCCCGGGTGAAAACGTAAAAATATTTTATTGGATGTGCCTTTCGTTTTCACGGCGACGGCGTTTTTGAGGCTTAAAAACGCAAAAAAGTGAAACCACCCTCCATTATGGAAATCTTAAAAACGCTCCACCGCCACGTTCCCATGTAAACGGTAAAAACGCAAAAGTCTGCTTGACTGTGAAGTTTGTACGCAGGCGCGTGGACTCGGTGTTGTTGTAGTATGCACTCCTGGCCGGCTGAAGTGCATACTACATTCAATTTCACACACTTTTGCGTCACCGTTTGCACGCGGATTTCCCACACAAAACGCTCGTCTAAACGCAGAATAAAAAGTGGTGACGCAACGCCACTTTTGAGTTTTCTCTTCAGAATCGTTTCCGTGTAAACATAGCCCAAATCAAGTGACCTGATGGTTTTGATATTGGGTCTCCATCAGATGACCCAATAGAGAAAAAAAAAAAAAACCTTGGGAGAACCCAGGCTCAGTCGGGGGCCAGTTCTCCTCTAGCGTTTATGAACTAGAGGCCAAATTTACAGTAACTTTAAGATAAAAAATTTATATGAATGTCCGGCTAAATAAATGCTTCTTTAGTCTAGCTTTAAACTGGGAGAGCGAGTCTGAGCAACGAACAATATCAGGAAGGCTATTGCAGAGCTTCGGAGCTAAATGTGAAAATGCTCTCCCTCCTTTTAGTATTATTATTTTTTTGTTTTGCTAACCTCCATATCACTCCAACTTTCTCTCTTCCATAAAAAAAGAAATCATTAAAGCAGCACTATGTCGTTTTTTTCAACCTTTATAATATTTTTCCAAAACCTTTGAGAGATGGTACATCGACTTACATTAGGTTGAATGACAGGTCTGCCATAGCCTGACACGGTCTGTATCGCTTTTACTGGCAAACTTCGGGGAGCGGGTAGGAACCTGAGCATAAAAAGAACTACAAAATTTGACTGCTTTACGGCATACGTCACTTCCTCAAATTCTGACTTTTTTTTTACCTCTGTATGTTGTCATGGCTGAAGCAGCAAGTAAAACCAAATGTGAAGTGCGTCAGAAGCAGAGTGCGCGCATGATCAGTTTACTGTTGGTAATGTGTTGTGTAGCTTTGCCCCTCGCCGCATAGACTGCATTGCTTTCTTTTGAGGACGCTTAACACACTCAGTCATCCCGTCTTTCCAGTCTTGTTTACAGGACAATCCTCAGTGAAATGAAGCGAACAGACGGACGATGTTTTACCTCATCAGCTGGAACGTCATTAAGTTTAAAGTCATAAAGTTTATCCATGCAGACGTACTGGAATTCAGAGGAAGCTTATGCAGCGACTTTCTTCTTCCACAAACAGGCGCTGCACAATATTCTGTATTGCTCGGTAGCTCCATCCGGTTTGTCATCATGAGGTAGACCTATGTTACATAGCTATGCGTGTAATGCGCTAATCGGTGGGCGGGGCTAAACCGGCCACGTTGAAGAAGGAGTTGATCTTCTTCTGCAGGGTTGATGTTTTATCCTCTTAGACGTCATAGCTCCCCACTTTGAAAAATGAGTCGTTTGCTGGGCCTGGTTAGCCTGACTTTGCATACTCATATTCTAATGAGAATATGAGTCTGAGACCGCTCCATTAAGCTTTGATTATGAGGCGTGTCATAACCGAACCAGGTAAAAACAACAACTCTGCACTCAATTGGATAGTCGGTAAACCTACAACCAATCAGAGCAACGCAGTAAGTCAACTCCTTTGCATAGCGCAGTTTTCAACTACAGGACTTACTTATTTTAGAAGTTAAATAACGAGTGTTGCTTCTTTTACTTACTTCTCCATGAGTGCCGCCAAAGGAGAAACCACAACGACCTCAGGCTTTTCATTACGTCCCATCTTCTTAGCGACCATCGGAGCCAGCTGATAAGTTACACTTTTCCCGAATCATGTAGGAAGGACGGAAAATATCTTTCTGATCGACAAATGCCTTGATTGCAGTTCTCTGTTTGTCTATTAAAATTAATGAGCTGTCGATTTATTTTACAACAGACGCGACAGTGGAATCTATACATCTCAGTTCTCCGGCTGCAGTCATCTCTGAGGGAAATCAGTTAAGCGCTCGTTGATAACGTTATGATTACTTGCAGATTAATCTGTCCATCATCGTATAAAGCCCGCCCTGGCAATTTGATTGGCCCGATGATTTCTGAACCGATCATAATTACTCCTCAATGGATCGAGTCCAGACCGAACTTCCCGTCCAAAAAATGTTGTGGGCGGAGTTCGGGCTGGCATCCAGGCTTGGGGCTGGTGTCAATAAAAGCTTTTATTGGACTAACAAAGACGTTTTCAGTTCTGAAACTTACAGGATATTCTTATAATATGATGACCTCTTAGATGTCAAAAGCTCAAGGAAAATTTGATTTCTCAGTTCATCACAAGCTCCAATAAGAACAAAACGCATCATAAACGTAGTCTATACAACTTGCGCAATAGAGTGCCAAAGTTATCACGTCACTTTGTAGGCCAAAACGCGGAAGTGAGTTAGCATTTTAGCACTCCCGGTTCCCTTGCTCTAAAGTCTATGGGATTTTCAAATGGGTTTCTGCTAAATCGCCTGAAATAAGGTCTGTGGTGAACAAAGCCTCTAAATATTTTCACGTTTTGATCTATGACATAAAACACACAGTTATAACCTGCTTGTGTTTTTTTTAAATTTATTGTGTCTGCTTGTATTTTTTTAACTTTAACTTTAAATAGGCTTCAAAATGTATAAATTTTGGATTAACATGTAAAGATTATCTTGATAGACAAAAGGGTCACAACTCTGTGTTGAACACATCTTATTTTTTTTTTTTTGCGATTTTCCAAAAGTCTATGGGGAAAATGCATACCTTTTCGATCGAGGGAACCCATGCAGTAGTTCATAGTAATAAACAATTATTTTTATTACAGTATATCACTATTATATACACAACCATCGACGCTATTATTAAGTTTCAGATGAATGCTGGCACTACATTTAACTGCCAAAGTCATTTCTCACAGCCAAGATAAAAGTACTCTTAGTAAGTGTAAACGGATGCGAAACAAACCTTCCTCCAGCTGATATCATATGTCACCTCTATATGTGCGAATCCCAAAGTTATGACTGTGACATAATTAACTGCAAATTGGTAAAGTTGTCATTGTCAAAATGCCAGAACCCTTTACTCTGCTGTACTCACCACCACAGCACACACATCCCATGCTTTTTCTTCAAGATTGATACTGTACTTTCTTTGAGAACTTATTCTGCCTTCAAAGTCTCTATAGCTCCAGGCATTTTACAATATGTTGTCGTTTTTTTTTTTATAGGGGGGGTAAGATTGCCTTTTTGCTCTTGTCTCACACTTCCTGATATTCTGGCTTATCAAAGCATCGTTTTATCTTAATAAACCTTAATTTGATGAAATAGCAATTTAGTTTTGTGTATCTGCAATCTACTTTGATATTCAGGATGTCTGGCAGCTAGAAAGATTTCATAGATAAAGTAAATGCAAAATATCCTTTACTAAGAGTCGTGCATTTTGATTAAATCAGAGGGCAAGGAAAAACATGTCACTCATGTCAAAATCTGGCTCTGTTTAATCGTAATATGAGTAATTTAATAAATAAGGGATTCTTCTGAATGAAGAACAGTGGCCCAAAGAGCAAACAAAATCTTTATCCAATAAAACTCCCAGAAAATCTGAACTTTTCAGTTAATGAACTATGGAAAATAATAATATAATTTCTTATATTATACGTGTATAATATAAGTACCGATAAAACTATTCATTGACAACTGATTTTATTAGTTAAGAAGCTAAGATGAGATCTTTGAAAAGATTTAGTCACTTATAGTTCTTTAACATGAAGCAACAGAGCTTATTAATATGAAGGAAGAGTAACAGAGTAAATCACCTTTTGAAAGTAACTTGACGCTTCAAATAAAAATCAGTCTGTCTAAACTTGTCTTACCATTTCTGTATGCAATAAAGAGTATAAACTATTAAAAACACATCTTAGTAAGATATGTCACCATTTGAACCACTATAAAGTTTTATTTTTACATTTGTATCATTAGATAGTAGAAGTAAGTTGAAACCTATTTACATTTAAATTTGTAATTCAGAAATTTCTCTCAAAGAAAGTCGTCACAGATGCGTGTCCGATGCGTGCCTATCCCCCAATGAATTCTGGGATGGGCAAGGCTGCGAAGGATCCATTTGTGGGATCCTTTATTTCATGGGAAACGAAGGACACATTTGAAGTTGAAGCTGAATTGTCAACATCATTACTCTGTCACATGATGCTTCAGAAATCATTCTAATAGGCTGATTTTATGCTAAAATAATATTTATGTAGCTTGGATGCCAGCCCGAACTCCGCCCACAACATTTTTTGGATGGGAAGTTCGGTCTGGACTCGATCCATTGAGGAGAAATTATGATCGGTTCAGAGATCATCGGGCCAATCAAATTGCCAGGGCGGGCTTTATACGATGATTGACAGGTGGTCTTCAGTAACGTAATCCTCACGTCGTCAAAGAGCGCTTGTCAAATATGAGTGCAGTTGGAGAATTGAGATGTATAGATTCCGCTGTCGCGTCTTTTGTAAAATATATCGACAGCGCATTCATTTTAATAAACAAACAGAGAACTGCAATCAAGGCATTTGTCGATTGGAAATATATTTTTGGCGTCCTTCCTACATGATCCGGGAAAAGTGTAACTTATCAGCTGGCTCTGACGGTCGCTAAGAAGACGGGACGTAATGAAAAGCCTGTGGTCGTTGTGGTTTCTCCTTTGGTGGCACTCATGGAGAAGTAAGTAAAAGAAGCAACACTCGTTATTTAACTTCTAAAATAAATAAAGTAGGCTACATTCAGTATTTGAAAACTGCGCTATGCAAAGGAGTCGACTTATGCGTTGCTCTGATTGGTTGGTAGGTGTACCGACTATCCAATTGAGTGCAGAGGGTTTTTTTTGTCCTGGTTCGGTTACGACACGCCTCATAATTAAAGTTCAATTGAGTGGTTTCAGACTCATATTCTCATTAGAATATGAGTATGACGAAGTCAGGCTAATATTTATGACTATCAATGTTGTAAACAGTTTTTGCTATGACATATTTTTCAAGGATTCCTTTGAATGGAAAGTGGAAAGAACAGCATTTCTTTGAAGTTGATTTTCTAACATACATAAAGTATGTAAGGTCATGTTTGACCAATTCACTCCAGGCTCCTTATTGGATAAAGGTAGATGCATAAGTCGATAAGAAATAAGCATTAGTTCACAGATAGTAACTACTAAATAAGTCTAGCATCATGAACAATGTATGCAACCAAATCATGCACTGAATTAGTTACAAACTTATTAGAAGTTACCATACACCTAGTGTGATCCATTTAAAATAAGAGCTCACAAATAGCTAGCGCAGCCCTCGAGCTGGTCGGAGGCTGGATGCGAGACTGGACTGAGGTGAGGGAGATAACAGTCTAGCTTCAGAACATGCTCCTCTTCTGATGGCTGATGGAGGCTGACGGTGCCAGCGTCTGTCAGCGTAAGTGAGCAGCCAGGAGCAAATGAGATTCATTGAAGTTAAACGCTCAGGTTTGGCTAGCCGGCCACACTGCACACTGGTGTCATGTCACATTATGACCTGAAAGTGACAAGAAGAGGGAGTGAATGTGGAGCAATCGGACAGTGAAAATGTGCAAAGTGTGTGTGTGCTCTCTTAGTCATCTCAGAGAACATCTTTCCTGACAGAACACTCACTTCATTGCACTATTAGGACTTATTTATATTTATCGACAATTTGTCTCATGCATTCTCAACCTCAGATGGCGCACTCACTGATTTTCTCCACAAAACTAGCAAGTTCTATAGCTGAAAATCAACCATTCTAATCTAATTGGATAGCTCAGGAGTCAGCAAGAGTTTAGCTGGAATCAAGGTTGTTTGGCTGCAGTGAGAGCATATGTCTCATCGATCACAAGTTCAGTATGGCGTACCGCAAGGCTCAGTACTAGGACCGCTGCTGTTCACTCTGTACATGCTGCCACAAAAAGTTAAAGCACAGAACGCAGAACTGAGGAAACAGAGAAATCAAGGTAAAACAGTACAGGTGTAGAGAAAAAAAGCAAGGAGACTAAATAAGGAACACAGATGCGCGGGCAAACCAAATACGACCTCACTCGTACGAATTCGTACGATTTGTCTAAACCCACGTGATGGGTAGATTTAGGGGCGGGGTAAGGGGTAGGTCATTCGTAAGAATTCATACGAATTGGCCAATTCGTAAAATATGTACGATTTAGCAAAATCGTACTAATTCATACCAATGAGGTCGTATGAATTGTTTCGAATTAGCCACTTTTTAATCATTCATCGAATTCGTACGATTTGGTTGTGAGATCGGGTTGGAAGGACAGATATTTTTATTATGAGGTTTAAGAAGTCGGTTGATTGTTTTAAATAACAACCTCGGATTAGCAATAAAATGGAACACGCTGGAAATAACCAGGGTAACTTGGAACAAAAAGTTAAAGCACAGAACTTACTGTAGGAAACAGAGAAATCAAGGTAAAACTGTACACGTGTAGAGAAAAAAAAACAAGGAGACTAAATAAGGAGCACAGACGGGCAGGCAAACCAAAGCTCAATGATGAAAAAACAGAACAAATGTTATACATTTGCATTAGTTGTCCCTTGTATACAGCCCAGTGGCGTAGGCAGAAATTGTATTTTGGGTGGGCCAGTGAAAATGTGAGTGGGCCTATAGGTTTTCATAGAAAAAAAATACTTCATTAATAATTAACTTTCGAGAGTATAACAATTAATAGACAAACTGCAAAAACGGTAACACCTTTATAATATTCGGCAAATCATCATGTTCAACCAACAGAGCTCAATAAAGGCTGGACAAAACAGTGTGTTGATAATAACTTGTCTATTTTATTCAGGCTAGTCAGCAGTGCAAAGACAGTTCACCCAAAAATAAAGTAACGTTAAGCTAAAATAATAATATCAAAGTTAGATCGGCGGGTAAACCCACGTCAGGCAGACCGGGAGAGAGGGAGAGAGAAGCGGCCGCGCCAGCACGTGACTAGTCTTCTTATGGGTAAATAATGAGTCCGAAGAACTGGCTGGGTGGACTCGATAGATGAAGGCAGTGGCGTGTCTTCTTCCTCAACTCTCGCTTTTTCCAAATAGCACATTAAAGAAAGTTGTTTAGCCATTATTATGGCGCCGCCGCCGAGAGTTCTCCTATCGGAACCCCCCGCAACCATAGCAACCAATAACGTTCCGGAGGAAGGCTTTCTACTTCGACAGTTGCATTTTATTCGGCAAAACTAAATAAACATACACAGCAGTCAACAATAAATCAGGTAGCGTGCTGTATATTAACATATTTTCTTAAATACATTTGAATTATAAAAATAAACTAAAAATGTATTTTTATCAAACTTGCTTGGGCGGGCCATTGAGTAGTGTGGGTGGGCCATTGCCGCCCTGGCCCAATACTGGCTACGCCCCTGATACAGCCTGAGAGTGACTGAAATCTGTGCACACCATCCCTTGGAAATTGGATAATTCAGACTCTTCTGCTTCAGACTCTTGACTGCTGATGACCACTTTTTTTGTTGGATCTCCATCTTTAGAAAGTTCAAATTCTTAAGGTTGTAGAATTCTGTTCAAAGGAACAACATCAAACTTTGTCTTTCATTCCTTCTTATTGACTTGTCGTGCATAGATATTAGGCCTTCAGACGTTCTTGGTTTAAAACAAAGAAAGCTCACTATTGTTCCTCACAGGAAAATCAGTCAGAGACTGAGAAAACAAAAAGATCTTCCAAACGAGACAAACCTCACGAAGATAAAACGACAATCAGAGCGCAGTCGATTCATGCCAGCTAAGACAAAGAAGGTCTTTATTGGCCTGTGAATACGGCTGCTTTGAATGTGCAGAAACACAGCTGTGCATCTTTATAGAGACAAACTGATTGTCTGTCTATACCTTGACTGTGCTGTGCGGAATAAAGCCCCATTATCTACAGTCACCTTCATCTGTGTCAAACTCATATAATGAAGATTTTATGAAGCTGGCACTGTAGACAAATGTTTTAGGGAGGATGTCACACAGCCAATACAATGCTGTCATGAGGCAGCAGTGTGAATAATGCTTAGCAAATAGCAGATTTACCATGTTATTGATAATTGAGTTTTTCGTTCATTTTTCATTCATGTAGCCCTTCTCTGTCGTCTGCCGTTGCGGTTTCAAGGGCTTCTGATTCTCAATGCATGTTTTGAGGCTGTTTTCACACTCAAATCAAAAAGTTTGATTCCACCCTCCTCCGTATCTTCCAAGATTTTTGTATTCAGAGACCAGCAGCTATGAGAAATGCATAAAAAAGTGATAAAAAAGGCAAATTATAGTATGTCAACAGCATCAGTAATTGAATCAAGTCAAATTCAACCCATGCACACATTGTGTTGCTCATTGCACGTTTTGTGACACACTTTCAAGGTAAAACGTCCAATGAGTGGCACTTTCAGGTTTATTTCAAGCAGATAAACGTGAATCTGACATTTTATTACATTGGTTTGTTGTGCATATAGTGGCGATAAAATTGAAATTAATTAGGTTAATGCTCTATCGTGTTTCACCGGTCTCACATCCAAGCTTTCCATATCACAAGTGTAATACTGTACCAGATAAACTACCAAGCAAGTTTACTCAGTCAGAAAAGCCATACATTTGCAAGTGATCAAAATGCCTTCATGCATGAAAGGAGGTCATAAATCATTGTGCAAAGAACCACATGAAAATAAGTCTTTATTAATCAATAATTTGCCCGTGGAATAATAATTTGTGTGAAAATGTATAAAAGTGGTTGGTGTTTTACCACCACTAGTGTTCATTTCCGTACGAATTCGACGAATGATTAAAAAGTGGCTAATTCGTAATAATTCATACGACCTCACTCGTACGAATTAGTACGATTTTGCTAAATGGTACATATTTTACGAATTGGCCAATTCATATGAATTCGTACAATGACCTACCCCTTACCCCACCCCTAAACCTACCCATCAAGTGGGTTTGAACAAATTGAGGTCGTACAAATTAGTACGAATTAGACACTTTTTAATCATTCGTCGGATTTGTACGAATTGGTCGTGAGATAGCGTAGTCATTTCAGCTGTAAACAGCAGTAAACTTTATATATAGGTACATTTTTGAAGTTTCACAAAAATGTGGGTAGAGGTAACCAGTGAGCCTGGGTTGGCCAAAGCAGTAAGAGTTTCAGCTCTGTTTAACACTTTTTACCATCTTTCAATCCATTCTAAAGATTGTCCTCCAAAACAGAATCAGGCCCTGTTTACACCTGGTATTAAGATCTGTTTTGGTCGATCGGATCACAAGTGGACGACGTTAAATACAGCGCAGTCTCATCCCAAGACGCCATATATCTGACGTTTTGGGACGTCTTTTGACCATACGTCAATATTCGCCTTTTTAGGGCCCCTTTAAACGTCGGTAGATGAGGTTATGGGATCCTAACTCTACCCCAGACCTTAACCTACCCCTAAACCTAACCCGTCACCTAACTGACGTTAAAGGTAAAGCGTCAGTTGTATGAGGGCTCGGGATCGCCATCTATCGACGTTTAAGGGGGCCCTAAGAAGGCAGATATTGACGTATGGTCAAAAGACGTCAGTTATACGACGTCTTGGGATGAGACTGCGCTGTATTTAACGTCGTCCACTTGTGATCCGATCGACCAAAACACATCTTAATGACTGTGACGACTTAAGACTGTGTTATTAAATACAGGTGTTAATGGGGTCTAAAACTTTTTAAGCTTGTCCACATTCGACCACTTCTAGAGGTAGTTGAAATGTATTTGACCGGATTGCTTTCGAAGTGTAGACGATCATGTGATCAAATGTGTTGAAACAGCCACAAAAGTGCAGCTTCTCTCTGCCTAGAGATCTAATACGTAAACATTATGGGAAGAGCACTAGCCAGACGGAATTTAAACTTTGTCAGCTGGAGACCCAAGTTGGGTTTGAAGATGAAAAAAGTACCAAGCACAATGTTCTCTCACCATTCCTGAATCTAACACACACTCACAGTGTCCGGCTGGTCTTGCGGTTGTCAGAGCAGAAACTAAAGCTGATGCTCTCTGTGTTTTTCCGTGTCCAGGTGCGTTGATACGTTTTTTTTTTTTTTTTTTTTTTTTTTTTTTTAAATTTGATTGGGACAGTCCATGTTAATGAACAAACATGGAATACATGCCTGATTGTAGCAACAAGCTAATTTCCATTCGTAGTCCCAGGTACTAAAGCTTATTTTGTCCATTAGATTGAAAGATCTGAAAAAGCCCATAGATTTGCCCACCCATAGACCCTCCCCTCTGAGAAATTAGGACAGAAGTGTTTTAAAATGGACAAAAGAGACAGATTAAAACACCACATGCAAACAGGAATGTGTCAACAGGATTTTTTTTCCTTCCTTTTTTTTTTGCCTACATTCAGCAGTCCAGTAGTTTTGTCTTCTGCATCAGTCCTTCCTGCTGTTGCGTGCCTATGTGTGTGTGCAGCGTTCACCCAGTTCCCCTCACTAACACAGATGCACCAACATCTGTGTGCTGCGGCTCTCACGTTCGGCCCGCTCGCTCCTATCTCAGCACGGCCCTCTGACTGGCAGAGAGTGGATGAAGAGAACAATCTGGAACTTCTGTTGCATCACGTGCCCTCTGGGATTCTGGGCTTATCAATTATGAATGTGCTGAGTTAACACTCTCCTTCTCTTTTTCCTTTTACCTTTTTCTCTCATGTCTCATGGCTTCCTAACGGTGTCTCAGATGCGGTAGATTCCCTTACATGTTGGGAAAACTATGAAAATGTACAACTCACAATCTAAAAAGTACAGTCAAGATACTCATTACAAGCTAAAAACAAGTCACTCGCCAACTACATTGGAACTATTTGAGAGTGTTTCAAAGTTGCTTTTCTGTCAGCTTGAATCAGCTGGCCCATTCTCCTCTGACCTCTAGCATCAACAAGGCATTTTCGTCCACAGGACTGCCCCATACTGGATGTTTTTTCCCTTTTCACACCATTCTTTGTAAACCCTAGAAATGGTTGTGGCTGAGCAGATTATGAAATACTCAGACCGGCCCGTCTGGCACCAACAACCATACCACGCTCAAAATTGCCTAAATCACCTTTCTTTCCCATTCTGACATTCAGTCTGGAGTTCAAGAGATTGTCTTGACCAGGACCACACCCCTAAATGCATTGAAGCAACTGCCATGTGATTGGTTGATTATATAATTGCATTAAAGGGACACTTCACCCATTTGCATTAAGCTTTGTATCTTTAGAAACCCAGTCATATTTTTGAATGGTCATGGTTTATTCCCTTATTTTCCCCTGAGATGGGAGAAATAAGGATTTAAGTGTTTTACTTCCTGCTTAGTATGACGTAAAAAATCGTCATTTTGCGTCATAATAAGCAGGAAGTCACATTTCATTAAGAAGTCTAGAGACTACAAACATTAGCTCATTATTATTCAAGGGTTTGGGACCCGCTCACCCTACAGGCCTATTACAGATCAGTGGGTGGGACTTTACTTGCAGATACTGAATCAATATCCGCCATCTTGTTTGGAAGCTAAGCTAACAAGCGCTGTGGAGATAGGAAGTATGATAATGACAGAAGAAACTAAACGTGATATGGTAGAAGAGGATTTTGAAAGTCTGATGCTCGAATCCGATGTTCGTGGCTATCTTTACGAGTCGCAGTATAGTGAAGAGCAGCTGAGGCTGATGGAGGAACAGGAGGCGGCTGCCTGCCACGGTCGAGGAGCCCGGACTGGCTCGAGCTGAGGCGGAGACTGCTGTGCCTGTGCTCTCGCTGTGAACTATGAACACAGATAGAGTCCGTCTGCTGCAGAGAATTTCTACGATGGCAGTTTCTCCTGAACGAAATCTCTGAATCAGACGAGCACACGGACGTTTGTGTTGTGATGTGAACCATCCTAAGTTTAGCCTGACTAGACATCATGCAGTAATTCACCATATAGAAATAAATACAAACGAGGAGTAATTCACTAATGAGTTTGCCAATGTAACGTTACGTTAACGGGGTTTGTTGTTGTGGGAAAAAGGAGGCGGGAACCAGCGAACATTTAAACATTTTAATAGTTAAATGAACAAATACAAAATGAAAGTCTAAGCCAACAGCCCCTCATTGACGACTGTTGTAACATTACACACAACAGAAACAACACAACATAAAATCAGGCCTGTTTCTCTCTCGATATGCCTTCGTCACCCCTCATTGTATGCTTTCGCTCCTCCGTGAGAGACGCGAGACCGGTTGGTGTGTCTCAGTGGTGTCTTTCATTATCACTCACGCCACTGGCCTCGCGCAGCGCGCCGTCCTCTTACATCACTCACCCTCGATCGTCCTGCTCTCCACAGCCAACTAACTAGTATTTTTTTTTTGTGAAATAAATTTCAAACTCTGGTGTCAGCTAACGTTAGCCTTGTAGACGGAAGAGTGATTTCTCTGTTTGTGCTGTTCTGGATTAGTGGGTGTGGCTTGCGGAGCTGTGCTATGTGGTGCTTTGTGGGAATTTTTGTCTTACATTCAAAAGCGCCCTTCGGTTATTTTATTTTCTTGGTCAAGACACACAAAATTGGAAACATTTCAGGAGTCTGATTGGTTAAATTCTACATGATTTCCATTAGACGTATGTCGCATTCAACCCGGTCTCATCCCAATTTGTCATATAACTAACGTTTTGGGACGTCTTTTGACCATTCGTCAATATACGACTTTTTAGGGCCCCCTTAAACGTCGGTAGATGACGTTATGGGATCCTAACTCTACCCCATACCTAAACCTACCCCTAAACCCAACTCGTCACCTAACTGACGTTAAAGGTAAAGCGTCAGTTGTATGACGACCCGGGATCGTCATCTACCGACGTTTAAGGGGGCCCTAAAAAGTCGTATATTGACGAATGGTCAAAAGACGTCCCAAAACGTCAGTTATATGACGAATAGTGATGAGACTGTGTTATCGCATTCCACCTGGAAACAAAGATGCCGTGGTGCCAAACCCCCTCATGGAAAAAGAAAGCAGTCGTGTTTACAACTGTGACAATAAGTGCTTATCATGATCTACGAAATGTTGGATTTTCAGAAGTATGTGAAATATATAAAGTTCGCAACACATTCTAAAATGCGTTAAAATATGCCCAAGAGTTTTACACACTGTTTTGTTATTGTAGAGGCAACAAAGTTACATTTTCACACCCCTAAACATATTGCGGAACACAACGGCCTCTGGGCGGTCCTTCGCCAATGAAAGCTGCGATGGAGTCCAGACCTTCTGCTAAGCGATACTAGCTACTCCCCAACACTGTATATTATTAGCGCCACAGCTTGAATAGATCCTGACTGGTGGGTTCAAGGTCGTGAAGTTTACTTTAGTGTGGTAGGTCGCTGCAAGTGAGCCTGTAGTTAGTGAACAGCTCAGGGCTAATGACTAGTCTGACAGGGGTGATTATTATCAGCTATCTAACTTTAGCCCACAGTGCGGGCCAAATGAGCGACTGCGTGTTAGCCAAGGCATGTTAATAAGGTGCCAAACCGATAATGACTTTATGATTGGATAATTAGACAAATGTGTGTAATTGGTTTCTCTCATGGCTTTCTAACTGCAGGAAGACTCCCCACTGACTCGGCAAGGTTGTTTATATGCTGCCGCGCGCAAACGTCACCTCCACAAACCGGCTGTGTAAATCTTCAAACTTTAAAGTCTAACAATGAGACTTTTTCTTACAGACCCTCCGTACAATTCTATGGCTAGTGGTGCAGAAATTATACACTTCAACTTTAAAAGTTTTTCCCTCAGCCTTGAGTTCTGTTTTAAGATTTTACGTATATATATATATATATATATATATATATATATATATATATATATATAAAAGATGGACATTTTATTAAGCAAAGTGATTGTCATCTTTCCATTTGATTTTACACTACTTTTCCAATGCAATATTGCATGAAATTGTTCAGCCAGGGTGATTTTGACCAGTTGACCGAAAGACATTTATAATGTTACAAACTATTTCTATTATATTTCAAATCAGCATATTAGAATGATTTCTGAAGGATCACTGAAGACTGACACTGAAGACTGGAGTAATGATGCTGAAAATTCAGCTTTGCCTCAAATATATGTTATTTTAAATTGCAATAATTAAATATTGCATGTTTTCTTTGTCAGTAATGAGGATAATGATGTAATTTCATTTAAAAATATATAGATTACAAATTTAGAGAGATTTCTTGACATTATCATCATGGTTTTTGACATCCTGTGGAGATAAACGTTGAACATTGAACTTTAATAAAGGTTTAAATTACATGTAAAAGTACATAATGTATATATATATATATATATATATATATATATATATATATATATATATATATCCCTGAAATCTCCTGCAAACACAGCCCACAAGACAGTTGGCTAAAAAGACTCAGTAATTGAATAAATGCCTGCTAATTTAGTCTCTTACGCTTCATCAACAGTGACGAGTCAATAAGCTTCAATCATTATGTACCAATTACAGAAACTGACAAAACAGCCAGAAACTGACATATACTGAGACTGTTGAATAACAATTTAACAGAGCAATTAAGGCGCCAATTCCAAAGACAATTATGCTAAACTAATAATTAACAAAATGATTAATTCACTGTAAGATCAAAAACGAAATTACTGTAACAATTTCTTCCCCTCTGAAATGTGAAATGCTTCGCTTTCGAAGGGGGTGTTTCCCTGACATTCCGGCGGCCCGGCCCGCTGCTTGAAAAGATGCTTTTTAATCCTTTGGAAAATTACTCTCCAGCTAACGAGTTCTCCTCAACCAACTCCAGACATCATTAAGGACTGGCTTTTGCCCAAGGCTGCGCATGAACCCCTTTTTCAGACTGTACACTTTATCCATAATTCAGCTCTCTTTCTTCAATTATTCAAGCAAATAGTGCAGGAAAATAATGGAGATCGCTGGATCTTACTCATAAAACAATTTTAATGTTAGTTTGAATTTTTGAGGCTTTGAATATGTGTTCCGTGTGCGTATGAGCGCGTGCGCGCGAGAGAGAGAGAGTGCACACACTACCTCCCTGCCCTGAACCGAACGGCCTGCCAGTGCCCATAAACACATTATCAAAGAGCCAGAGCACTAAATATATGAGCAGTGAAGCTGTGGGTCCGCGCAAGTACAACTTGGTGACTTTCAGGAATCTCCACAAAATGCCAATTCCACCCTTTAGAATGATCTGAATGCATTCAAACCTTTATTAAAGTCCAAAGTTAAATGCGTATCTACACAGGATGTCAAAAATCATGATGATAATGTCAAGAAATCTCTCTAAATTTGTAGTCTAAATTGTTTTTTAAATGAAATTACGTCATTATCCTCATTACTGACAATTGTACAATCCACGGGCTGCTTTGATGCTTCGCGACCCTGTGTGGATTAAGGGGTTAGCCTCACTAAACTGCTGGCATCATTAAAGATGACCTCTGGGGTTTAAGCTTATGTGCACACACACTGCTGGTTTTGATTTGGCACTTTGATTCTGGCCCCTAATGTGTTTGAATAAAAAGAAAGGCAGTGAGACGGATAAAAAAGTGTGTTGGTTTAAACCCAAGAATTTCATAAATAGCTTGATTTCAAAGAATTTCTGTCGGAAAAACGGATTAATCCAAGGATTCATATGGCATCTCCATTCAACAGTTTGAAGCATCACACTGAACTGCAGACATTGTTCTCTGCAACCATTTTGCAATAGCTAATTATCGAAGTTAAAAAAAGAAAACTTTTCCGGGTTACGAATAGCTATTTTCTGCCACACATTACACATTTAACTTAATTGGTGAGTGAGCTGTAGTTTTATCAAATGTGTTTTCCTGACAGGAACATTGCAGAAATAATTCACCAATTTGAGTCCCTGCGGACCATATTTATAGCTGCGTAATAAATGCTGCTGTTCATTACTGCTTTCTATAGTCATTTAAATCGTATCCTACACAACCCAATACTGGGTTGTTTAAACACAAACTTGGGTAAAATATGGACAAACTCAAATGTTGGGTTAAAAATGTAATTTCAAATTTTAACTTTCACTTTCAACTGTAAATTTTTTAATTGCATTTGGGTTTGTCAATATTTGACCCAAATTTGGATTGAAACAACCCAGCATTTTTTAGAGTTTGTGCAATTTTTCTTTTTTCTGCTCACCAAGGGTGCATTTATTGGCTAAAATATACAGTAATATCGTGAAATACCATTACAATTTAAAAGTTTCACACACAATCCTTCCGAAATTATTACACTCTAAAAAATGTCGGCTTGTTTTAACCCAATTTTGGGTAAAATATGGACAAACCCAGCCATTGGGTTACATTTTTAAATGACATTTTTAACCCAATGGCTGGGTTTGTCCATATTTTACCCAAAATTGGGTTTAAACAACCCAGCATTTTTTGAGTGATATGCTAATCTGCTGGTCAGTTATCATTACTTGTCCTCAAGTATGAATGATTTTCCTGATTATCCAGCCCATTCTCACCCTCAAGGCGTCACCTAACTGACGCTTCGGGAGCATTTTGACCATGCTTCAATATTTGACGCTTTAGGCGCCCTTTAGCGTCACTAAGATGACGCCCTAGGATCGCGTGTACCCTACCCCCTCCCCACACCTAAACCTAACCGCGTCCTTTAACGGATGCTTTCCTTTAGCGTCAGTTAAATGACGCCGTAGGATCGCGTCTTGTTAGTGACTAAAGGGCGCCTAAAACGTCAAATTTTGAAGCATGGTCAAAGGTGACGCCTTGGGGTGAGAATGTGTTGGATTATCAGTGTTTATTTGCTGAACAAAAGTATTCATTTCCCTCAAACTTTTCAATAGTAGTGTCCAATCATGGTTTTCACAATATTACTAAGCAGAAAAGTCACTTTCAAAATTTGATAATAATGATAAATGTTTCTTGAGCACCAAATCAACATGATCATGTGACACTAACTGATGAATATTCAGCTTTGCCGTCACAGGAATAAATTACATTTCCAAATGTTAAAACGGAAAACAGTTATTTTAAATTGTAATAATGATTCATCAAATAAATGCAGCCTCGGCGGGCATAACGCACTTTCAAATATCTTAATAATTCCACACTTCTGTTCAAGTTTGACATATTTAAAAAAAAAAAACATTTAGCCTTCATAGCTTTAGTGAAGTTTTTGTTACTGCAGCATGAGCTACTTTAAATTCTGACTAGCTTGTAGCTTGACAGGCTACAGTAGTTTCCTCCAACACTGATTTACTGGTTTTGGACACTTGATTTAACTCCTGCTGCTTTCAGGAGAGAAAAAAAGTGAGTTCTTTAAGGAGAAAAGTTTGTTAATTGGGACGCAATCCATATTTTTTTTTTCTAGCTGCGCCTCGTGTTTTGAGACTGTCGTTGCGGTAGGCTGAATGTTTGAGAGCCCCTGTAGACGGCATGTGCAGTATTTCTCAGTAGGACAAAGACAGCCCGTGTCTGGCTGAGGTAGCATCTAACTAATGGCCATCTGTGTGCGGCAATAATGAAAAATCTCAATCAACGTATGGCCACGACGCCTCGTTAGGGAGCAAAATAAAACAGACACGGGCTCCGACGTGCGAGAGCCATCGCGCTAATTTCTCCCTTAAGGACACCTTTCAGATCTTCCAGACAGTGAAGCTTATTTCTTGGTAATATTCCCTTTAATTTATACGAGCCTCTTTCTGATGTAGTTAGTGGGTAATCTGGCATGACTCCTGAAGGTCTTGTTCTTGTTGCCTGGAGTTAAACGAAACAGAAACGGGCGAAAGCTACTATTTCGCCAACAATCTTTGGTTTATGCCGAGGGAGCTTTCGACGTTCCCCGCAAACCTGCTTCCATCCTGGAGATGTGAACGACTGGGAGGAAAATAAAACATACCAGAGGCGTTGTGCACATTTCAAAATACTTTTCATTCTCTGCTCAATATCGTAATGTCTCGCACATGATTCCAGCTGCAAAAGCTGTATGTGTGTGTGTCTGTATGTAAGGCATTCACAGCGCTCTCACCCCGAGAGTCCCAGGGCATTGGGTGGGAGTGAGACTGTCCTGAGATAAAGCCACGCAAGCCCCTGAACGGCATGACTAATTTGACACATATCTCCGCGTCTCTTCTCTCACTGTCTGCCACCATCAACACTTCCCTCCTCGCCAGCCGGCCATGGAAATGATCCCAGCGCGGTCCGACGCGCCGCATTTCTCTTAATGGACGTGGAAATCTCCAGCAGCCTTGACTTGCTTTTATTGTGGCAAAGGATCAGCCCTGGATTCGTTTAACCCCGTGTGAGAGATTGTTGTGTTCGTTGGAAATTGGATGCATATGAGTGTCTCTCGCTTTATGAGCGTCACGGTTTGGTTCCCTTCGCTTTCTCTCTCACTCGTACACGTCTTTCAAAACAAGCTGTTGTGCCTGAAGTTCCCGTCATGGTCCCAACCGCTTGTTGGTTAAGCAAACCAGCATGGTTGCGATGGGGGCTGGGCGGGACAAGCAAAATGTTATATCATGATATGAGTCATTTAATCCCAGGCAACATAGAAATGAATAAGTTGGCCTCAGTGCAAAACAAGCTTTACATCATGTTACACTTAAGTTGAAGACTAAAGACTCAAAGCGGTGTAAGTAACACCCCGTTTTAAACCTGCTATTGAGATGTGTTTTGGTCGATCGGATCACATGTGGATGACGTTAAAATACAGGTGTAAACGAGGTCTAAAATGTTTTAAGCTTGTTCGACCTCTTCCAAAGATAGTCAAAACGCATTCGACTGGATTGCTTTCATAGTGGGTCTCATTCATGAAACACGAGCAGAACGAATTTTTGTGTAAATCGTGTGTAAAATGGTTCTGGAGTAAATTTTCGGATTCATTAAAATGTTCGTATTTTCCAAATGTTAGTTAAGAAAGTAACGCAAGAAATCTACACCTGCTCCCAGCCACGCGTAAATGGTGCGCTTAACATCCGAACGTTTTGCTCATTAATAAGGCTGCATTTTAATTCACCTTATCGGGTATATATTTAAACAGCGTTTTGAAAAAAAATATTTTATATAGTAATTACATACGGTTTTTCTTTTTACTTTTATTATGAGAGTCAGTAGCTAATAGCAGATCTGGTGATCGATGGCGGTCCTTCTCCAGTTTGAATACGATTTTTCCGAAGTCAACTAATTCGTTTTTTTGCTGTCAAGCTTAATGTCAAACCATTTGTTTCTCACTTCTGGGACTGTTCGATTAAGAGATGAAACTCCATTAACTGCATCTGTAATATGCTGCCAATTGCTTCCTTTTTTAGGACCTGATGCGCCACTAGGCTACGCTTGAAAATAAAATGTGGCGTTTTGTATGAACTTGTGATAATATAACTTCAATTTCTGCATCCGAGAAATCTTTCTTTTTCATTCGCATTCATGTTATTATATGCATATAGATGTCAATCGGACATAATGGGCCTGATTAATGGTAGCCTATAATTGAGAATGAACGTGCACACGCATCCCATTTACGATTGGTTGGAATTCATTAGCACATACACACATTTTACTATCACGTCTGACATTTACGAAGTATTTGTGAATCAGGAGAAGAGTTTTCGGGAAGTTCTCTTTACGCGCAAATCACACTCATATTTACTCGTATATTTACGAATGTTTCATGAATGAGACCCATAGTGTAGACGATCATGTGACTTCTCTCCGCCGATTGACTCCATGGGAAAACATTATGGGAAGAGCACTAGCCAGACGGGATTTAAACTTTGTCAGCTGGAGACCCAAGTTTGGTTTGAAGATGAAAAAAGGACTAAGCACAATGTTCTCTCTCCATTCCTGATTTCGAACACACACTTCGGCTGGTCTTGCGGCTGTCAGATCAGAAATGAAAGCTGTTCCTCTTAATATGATTTTCCGTCGTGTTTGTGACATTCATATTTAAATTATGTATATGTAATATGTAAATTGCGTGTAAATGTTTTGTCTATTAGATCAAAAGATCTGAAAAGATATATTTACCCACCTATAGACCCTCCCCTCGAAGAAAGCAGGACAGAAGTGGATGAAAGTGGACAAAAGAGACACATTAAAACACCAGGTGTAAATGGGAATGGGTCTCCCTCGTTTAGTTGAGATCCGATTGACCAAAACACATCTTAATACCAGGTGTAAACAGGGCCTAATATAATACAATAGTTATGATAGTTCTCTAAAATCTGATGGGATGAGCCACATCCAAAACCAGGGTAAAGGGTGTGAAAGAATTTAATGATTTTGTGATTAACATTAAGAACAGTTCATAACTCTTCTATTAGCGAATCATTTTATACCTAATCTCTTAGTACTTGTAGATTTAGCAGTGCCAGAGACGTTTATTACAGTTTTTTATCCAGACAGATGAACTTGCAAGAAGTGAGTGATGTTCGGCTCTGGTATTTTTTGGAACGGGTTGAGAATCAAGGTTGTCAGATTATCACTACATGATTATCATATTATCGTGATATTATCGCATTTTAAAAAAGAAAACATTTTTAATTTTGGCATTTTAATTTTTTAATAACCAGTGAATCAAGCTACAAATATGATTTTCATGGAAGCAGAATTAGCTTGTAACCATAAAGGTCCTTGCAATGCTTCAGAAAAGAGTCCAAAATTCTTGTCCGAAATTTTCACACGTTAATAAATGAATACGACCTCACGTTGTGTCAATCACATTCACAAACTGCCTCTGAAACTTTTGTCCGTCATAAACAAAATTCTAATTGGGTTCGATTTTCTGCGTTTTACGCATCCGTAGCGAACATCTTGAGAGGTGTTTTGGCAATTCAGAGACACCGAATGACGAATATGAAAAAACACATCAGCATGTTGGACCTTAACTGTACAAAAACAAAAAAGCTTTCTGTTGATTGCCACTTTTTGCAGACTGTCTAAAGTTGAGGATACATTATCGAAATTTCGCCAAAAAACAGTCAATTGTCTATTGTCACTAGTGTAGGGGTATGCAAGCAGCTTTGTGTTGGTCAACGTGGCAAATTCTCATAACCAACTGAACCCAACACAATCTGCATATTGAAATTCCCGATCGTGTGGATTTCTATTGAAACAACTAGATTTTGCCTTTGAATATTTGCCGAACAACACTAAATGTGTGCGCAACTTAACACATCGTTTTTACAGAATCCAAAGAAGGTAATTTTTTTTGATGTGTGGGTAGTGTCTCCCTTTAGTCTATAATCTCCTCTGACATGATTTTGTGCTGCAATAGAATGCATTTTTTATATTGTATAACACAACAACCAGCATTGATATCCAAGACACTCCTAGTCCTACCATGTTGGAGTCTACATTTTTTAGGATATTATCATAAGTGTAGTATTAACATGGTATTATTTCTTTCTTTTTTTTTTTGTTAATATCACGGTTTTTGTCAATACCATTAAATTGCGACCTTATTCTGAATAAGTATATCCTAATCATTCTCAGTCCCCAATGTCCATTTGATTTCCATATTGATTTGGCAGAAGTTGCCTCATGGCTTGACAACTATAAACGGCTTAATTCTGCCTAACAACGCTCTATATCGAAATAAATATATCTGTTGTCATACCACACAGTCCTAGTTGCAGCCTTCAATAGCAAGAGACAGAGAGAGAATCAGACAGTTCAAGTGAATACTAAACAAAGACTTTAACTCCTCTATTATGTCTCTATAGACATCCAATTAAATCACTTGAAGGTTTACATTATTCTTTAATGATAGCAAGTCAGATTATAGCCTGGTGAAATCTTAATGCATCGCACTCTTTTCGGTAAAAGTGGCCTTGTCTTCTGTAATGAGATATGCGCTGTGAAATGTTAATTACACGCAGGGCGAGAAGCAAGAACTGCTTCCAGTTCTGACCCCATTTCTATTCTTTTAATAACAATTACTCGAAGAGAAAGTGGGTTAGAAGAAAATGCAGACTTCACTCGGCCACACATCTGAGACAAAGAAAGCCCGATACGAATGCACCATACACACGCTGATATTCTGTCTTAGGGGCTGTTTACACGACACCGTTTTCAACTAAAAACGTAAAACTTTTGATGTGTCTTGGGTGTTCGCTTGCACGACAATGGTGTTTTGGGCGCCTGAAAACGAGTTTTTTTTCGTCTCCATGTAAACAACAAAAACGCAAATCTCTGATGACGTCATGCACATGCGTATTACGTGTTCAGTCTAACATAGTCTCATCCCAAAACGTCATACAACTGACGCTTTTGACCATACGTAAACATCCGCCGTTTTAGGGTACCCTTTAACGTCAGTTAGATGACGATCCTGGGGCGTCATCCAACTGACGCTTTACCTTTAACGTCAGTTAGGTGACGGGGTAGGTTTAGGTCTGGGGTAGGGTTAGGATTAAATAACGTCATCTAACCGACGTTTAAGGGTACCCTAAAACGGCGGATGTTGACGTATGGTCAAAAGCGTCAGCTGTATGACATCTTGGGATGAGACTGCACTGTTCAGTTTATAGTGTTTCATCGCCATCTGACGTCCAGGACAATAGGTGGTTTGCAGTCACGTGATTGTGTTGACGCGCGGAATGCAGATGGAGGGCAAGGAGTGAAGAGCGCAATGGACGAGATGGAGGAAAATCCGTACTGTACTACTTTAGACGCTATTACAAGAGAAATATATAAACAGAAAATCGAAACACGTTGGACGTGATCACTACGTTATGAAGAGGACCGATTTTCAACTGAATTGAGAGATTTGCCTGCCATCGAGGCTGTAGATATCAGCAACTAACTCGTCTTACAGACATACGTTGACTTTACAAAGTTCGGAAACTGGTACATTACACAAACAGCCATATGCGTGTATTTAAACACCTGAATAATGTAATTATAAGCCACATAAATAATGTATTAACTCACATTGGACGAAGTGATCACTGCATTTTCCCATTCGGCTCCTCCCGACCGCAGACGTAGGTTTGCAAGGCATTTTTCCCGGTGTTTTTTCTGTCAATTTTTTGTATTGCCCTCCTTATGAACAACAACTTTTGTGACACGATAAAAACTCCTCATGGTTTGATCGATTTTGAGTGTGTTATAGTGCTTCCTAAATATAGAAATCACTTCCTGCCCTCCATCTGCGTTTCGCGCCGTGCCAACACAGTGGCGTGACGTTACGTGAAAACAAGCTATACACAGCTCGTTCTCATCCCAAGGCGTCATCTAACCGACGCTTTTAACCATGCGCCAACATAGGACGCACATGGCACCCTTTAGCGTCAATATGAGATGCGCCTCCTAGTGGTCTAACCCTAACCCTACCCCATACCTAAACCTACCCGCGTCATCTAACTGACTCTCACGGTTGCCATGCGAGTCGGATTTAGACGCATGATCAAAAGTGTCAGTTAGATGACGCCAGTGGCGGGCCGTGCATTTCACACTTAGGCCTTCTGTCCTACCTGAATTAATAACTTTCAATAGTGTATCAGCGCAAAGACTCTCTATAATTGTTGTTTTTATTTTGCACCGGCATTTATTGGATTAATGCGGTGAGTTCGGGAAAGGCCGCGAGAAACGAGCGCGTGAGTTCGGTTGGTGCATTTGTACAGTAGTTCTTGCGTTCCGAATCAGATTATAAATTTAGAAACGGAGCCTCCCTTATCTTGTCGTTCAAGGGTTAATGTACAATAGTCCCTTTTCAGACGTTACAATAGTATGCATGTTTGAAAAAAAAATGTTTCGATCGTAAATTTATAAGAAAAATTAAGAAGAAAATCATATTCACCACGGGGGGGAAAGCATATTACTCACCAAGATTATTTTTACACAGAATCCATCCTTATTTCTTTTCTCAAGAAGACTGCAGGTTCTAACTGCGTTTCAGTTCCAACAATGTCGTGTCTGTCTCGTCATATTTCTAGCAGTTTTAATTCACTTTATGGCTGAGACTGCCTGCTCGACAGAAGCACACACAGTCACCGCAAAACATGACGATGTGTACAGCTGCCCCATGCTCTCGCACAGAGTTTTGAACAAAGTCAACGCGATCAGCGGGACTTTTGCCTTTAGAACCATTCGTGGTATAACTTAACATTTGTCAGTTCTGTTTTTACCCGGAGAGATCGAATAGAGTTCCGTATCTGCGTTTAGCTCGGTCTGAATAAGGGATTTTTTTCTGCTGAGGGTCGAGGAGGGAAAGAAACATTAATTTGTGGGTTGAAAAACTATTACATCTACAGGAATATTTAGATTAAGCAGCTCGCTACAGATGCAGTAATAGTACGCAGCTATGGCTCTGATAGTAACGTTATGCGCTCTGCTCAGCATCCAATCAAAGAACGAGAAAATACAGACGTTATCAAATGCCAGCTAGATGGCCCCGCTCCAGTCAAAGCGAAATCTGATTGGCTGATTAAATCTGACGGATTATCTGATTGGTTAAAGCAACTGCATTCATTTTAAGTTACAGACGCCCGCTCTGTCG
Source organism: Cyprinella venusta (assembly GCA_038021265.1). NCBI lineage: Eukaryota > Metazoa > Chordata > Actinopteri > Cypriniformes > Leuciscidae > Cyprinella > Cyprinella venusta. Next base: position 6,048,489 of record CM075869.1, read on the forward strand.
ATTCTGAAGGCCTCCAGGCAGATTTATTTACCCGGCAACGCATGATGGCTGAAATATGATTGGATACAAGCTCTAACATAAAAACACACTACTGGAAGCAGCGCAACCACCAAGAGAAAAGCTATGATATTAAAATAACGAACTATTGGGAATAATTTAATACTCATTCATGGAAAAAATATATTAAAGTGCAAGTCAGTGATTCTGATAATGTTTAGGCCAGCAGAGAAGGCCTTGCTGGCCCTGACGGCCCACCACTGGATGACGCCCTAGGATGAGAATCCGTTGCCATCCGGCTTTTTTAGTCGTTTTCACAGATCCTTGTGAACAGAGACGGTTTTGGCAGTGGCGTAGTCATTACTCGGAAAACTCAAAGGAAAAAACGTGTAATCGTTGTCGTGTAAACACACCCTCATACTCTTTCCCAACTTTTCTTGAATTCTAACCGGACGGAATCTTCTGCAGAACTCTCTAAACACGGCGGGATGTGTTAAACCGACCAGAGAGTTGCTGAAGGGATGGTTGAATTAGCCAAAGTATGTCTCAAACTAACTTTGTGAACGACAAGAGCTCTAATTCCGTGGAAATCATCAGTTAGAGATTCCACGTGGGCCCGATTAGAATCTTTTTCACATGATGAATATTAATGAGCTGCACTTCCAGTGTGTATTCACGCCAGGCCCAGACTGACAGACCATTAAGAGGATTTCTACACTCTGGGTATACGTCAATGTTCGAAGGAATCTGCTCCTGTTATGAATAACAGTAATTGTCGGGTCGCTCGACGCCTTTTACGCCCGTGCCGACTGGCACCTGCTCCCCCACACGTCACGTGACACTACAGCTGTGTCCACATGTTCCCCGGGTCACCACATCAGTGCGGATAATGCCTGCTTTTGATCAGTCCCCCTGACTTTTTCCAAACGATCTCATCATATTACCGCAGATTGCCACCTATTACGGAGCAATACCCGTTCGGCAATTTAGCTGGGAAAATTGCTCAGCTCTGAGGCTAATTTCGGCGGTGACATTTTACTGCGCCGCTGCTGGATAGACAGCAAATGACAAAGAGTAATTAACGCTTAATGAGTCCCTCGTTTTTGTGTGTGTGTGTTTAAAGGTCTGGCCCATTCATTGAGTTCTCTTGTCTGACCCAGAAGGAATTAAACTTTGTGTTTGTCTATTAAAACAAAGGCGAACACAGCAGTGAGCTAAACAGCATAACTCAGGAGTCTAGGGTAATGCTACACCGCTTCAGGGACACTGTGAGATAATTGCTATGTGTTGTGTGTGTCTTACACCCCATTTCCCTCGCACACAAAAGAGCTTCACACACTCGCAAAGAGAAACACATGGATTTATTGTGTCGCCTCACTTGCGGGTAATTTGTTTGCTGCCTTACAGAGGACATTATTGTGGTAAAAAAGAAGACTGTGAGTGATTAGCTGTTTAGCATGATTGTGTTGCACGGCCAGTCGGATGAATGAGCCCTTGGCTTTTTCCCAGGCGTTGCATGACACCACTTCAGGAAGAAAAGCAATTCCAGCGTGGATTTACGCTGGCTCATTGACGCAAATTCAGTTGTGCAGGATAGATGTTACATACGCTAGTTTGAACCATTTCGGCATGTTTTTAAAGAGTACCTATTATGTCATTTAAAATGTTCCTAATATTGTTCTGGGAGTCCCCAACAACAGTTTTACAAGCATGCAATGACAAAAAACACTTTTGTTGTCTTATAATATGCATTTATTTTTACCTGAATTGCCCACCGACTCCCATATGAATCGTTTTAGCGAGTCCTTTATCCAAAACCTGCCTTTGCGTGATGCTAATCTGCGGTGATTGGTCAGATGACCTAGTCAGTTGTGATTGGTATTCTTTGTGCAGAAAAACGGAACTCCTATCACCTTAAATGGGTTCTCAACTCCAGTCCTCGCGGTCGATCCACTGCTCTGCATATTGTGTATGTCTCCCTCATTTAACACACCTCAGATCCTCAGCTCGTTAGGATAGAGCCGGCTCGCGAATCCATACTTTATAGCGTTTAGGTTTGTGAAGCAATCATCTTCAAAATGACGCGAACACAGAACAAGGTTTGGGCTATACTTGTGTGGTATAGCAGTACTTGTATATATGAACTGCAGCCACTTAGTCTTCAAATACTCCTCACTTGGCAGGTGAAAAAAGTTCGCTTTTGCGTCACACTTCAAAACACAGCGTCTCGTCGACATAATTGTTTTCCGAAGCCCAGATCTCGAAAAACGACAGAGTCCAAAAAGGTGTGGTGGGTCCAAACCTCCATGCTCTCAGACCTCCCTGGTCAGCCCAGGCAGGGTGGCCCGTCCTGGGCCAGTTTCAGATTTGCCCGCCACCCCTGGAGCTCCGGTTTTCCCTGGCGTCTCCGAGCGCAATAAGTGGGCGTTTCTTATTCAAATAACTTGTCAAGTTGACGTCAACCAGACAAAGGAAAAGCATCGTTCCTCGAACGATTCATATCAGCGACTCAGAGTCGACTCTTGTTTTTGAGAGACAATAACTTTGTATACGATGAACTTTCATGTTTAAAACTTTGTAGGATGTTTTCGTTCACTTAGATCTATGTTAAACACTACATGAAGGGCAATTTTCAAAAACCCAAAATAGGTACCCTTTAACAACTAGCTTGATGAGCTGATTCTGTGAGTCTTCATTCTCATGTCACCGTTTTATCCAAGATGCATCAAGCTCAAAAACCCAGTGCAAACAGAGCGACACGCGCAGAGAGTTATGAACTCATCTCCATTATGGACTGACCCCGGGATTTATGGAAGAGGAAGTTCGGACGAGGTAGTAAAAATGAAATCATGATGACATTTAAATACGCTGCCTATTAAACGTACGAAAACAGAAGCTCCTCCTGCCAAAAATAACTCGACGCGGCCCGCCGTCCAAGGCTAAAGGATGGTGCATCGATCAGCCCAATAGATATTTCCCCTCATGTCTCATACGCTCTCTGGAAATACCTCCGCAGGCTTATATTATCTATTAGGAGAGACGCAAGCCTTCTTTCGTGAAAGGCTGGAGAGGAATAAGGCGGCCGTGGTTACAAGCTGCTTTAGGGTTTGGGCGAAAAAAGCCACCATTATTAGATAGAACTCCATATTAGCGAATGGACGGCATTTGAATGATATACTAATGATGAGGGTCCTACAGGACTCAGCTGTGTTTCGGGCCAGAAGTATTGGCCTTTGATGAGGAAAAGCCAGACCACTTAATGGAGAGAGCTCTGCAGAGTGGCTCTGCCACCAAAACATATATGCATAATGGAAAAATAATGGAATTTTATAATAATTTGTTTAGCTGGAGAGAGAAACAGAGGGAATTAGAGCTGCTTGGTGCCGCAGCCTGCAGACTACATGCACCTCTGCCATAACAAGATTAGAATTTAAACTATGGAGCGAAAGACTCTCTCTGGCTAGATGAAATATTAAAATAGGCCATGCCTTGGCGCTAGGCTGGAAAAGCCTAGCTCTGTCTCTTTCTCCGTGTGACATTTTCCAATTCTGACATATGCCTGCCAATCAAAGTGATTGACACCGAACACTTCAGGCCACCTGAGCCGTTTCACGCGATGAATTGCGATGCGCCGCATGAGCATCTCTGCATACGTTACGCCTGCAGTATATACAACGGTTTTTATTGTTTTTTGGGCCGCCGAATGTCCCGTTCATAACTATTTGAATGCGAATCGTCATGAATTATCCACAGCGTTCCTGTGGATGAGACTGGATGAGCATCGTGGTGTAGTTTATTTCACAGTGAGACGGGTTAAAAGGTTGTCAGAGTCTTCCTGGGGGCTTTAGGTTGACGTGAACACGTGTTTCCCTCCTGTGATCCTGTGTGTGGAATGATGCAGGAGGTGTGGAGACACACCTTTACCTGCTACGAGTTTAAGCTCAAACTTTTGCATACGTGAATGTATATATTTAGATTCTGATTTGACTAAGAATGTGATGTATTATTGAAGTCATGAACTCAGAATGAACACAAAAGGCACTGAGCTGTGATGGGGGACAGGAAGGTAAAGATTTTCACTCACTAATTTGTAATTGCCACCAGAGGGAGCTAGGATAGAAGCTTTGGGTCAGGATGAAATGAGAGCCGTCTCTGAAAACTTTCCTTTCCTGGCCAACCAGATGGAATATTGCAACACCAAAATGCCATTTCTGAAACATTACGAAAACCCTGGGAATCACAATAGATTAAAACCAGGTTGTTGTTGTTGTCTTTTTATTTACCCGTTCTTTCTTACTTATGCTGAAAAATTTGCTGAAAAATGAAAGCAAAAAATAAAAATGCTGGGTTATTTCAACCCAAAATTTGGGTCAAACCCAAATATTGGTTTAAAATGTAATTAAAAAACGTACAGTTGAAAGTGAAAGTTCAAATTTTAAATTACATTTTTAAACCAACATTTGGGTTTGTCCATATTTTACCCAATTTTGGGTTAAAACAACCCAGAGTCTAGTAATCAAGAAACTACCCAATTAAGCTCTAAAACTCAAATACAGACAAACCCAGGCATTGGGTTAAATTTTTTTAATTATAATTTCAATCCAGTGTTTGGGTTTGTCCATATTTGACCCAAAGTTGGGTTAAAACAACCCAGTATGTTTTAGAGTGTAGCTTTTAAAATACTTTATATGCATAATAATAATAATTAGCATTCTAATTTTCTTTTTTCATGATTTGCACAAAATAAACTGACAAATTGACCATTGGATTAATTCAAAATATTACTATAGATTATTATTATATTATTTGTTATACTATTACCATTACTACTATTACTAATAACAATACACTCAAAAAAAAAAAAATGATGGGTTGTCTCAACCCAAATTTGGGTCAGATATGGACAAACCCAAATGTTGGGTTAAAAATGTAATTAAAGAAATGTACCGTTGAAAGTGAAAGTTGAAGTTGGGTTAACATTTTAAATGACCCTTTTAACCCAATATTTGGGTTTGTCCATATTTTACCTGGTTAAAACTACCCATCAACCCAGTTTTAACAGAACTTTGGGTCAAATACGGACAAACTCAGCCATTGGGTTACATTTTTAAATTATAATCTTAATCCAATGTTTGGGTTTGTCCCTATTTGACCCAAAGTTGGGTCAAAACAACCCAGCATGTTTTAGCGTAGCTTTTAAAAATAATTAATATGCATAATAATAATAATTAGCATTCTAATTTTATTTTTTCATGATTTGCACAAAATAAACTGACAAATTGACCATTGGATTAATTCAAAATATTACTATAGATTATTACTATATTATTTGTTATACTATTACCATTACTACTATTACTAATAACAATACACTCTAAAAAAAATGCTGGGTTGTCTCAACCCAAATTTGGGTTAAATATGGACAAACCCAAACGTTGGGTTAAAAATGTAAAGAAATGTACTGTTGAAAGTGAAAGTTGAAGTTGGGTTAAAATTGAAATTACATTTTTAACCCAACATTTGGGTTTGTCCATATTTGACTGCGTTAAAACAACCCATCAACCCAGTTTTAACAGAACTTTGGGTCAAATACGGACAAACCCAGTCATTGGGTTAAATTTTTAAATTACAATTTTAATCCAATGTTTGGGTTTGTCCATATTTGACCCAAAGTCATTCTATCAATCAATCAAATCACCAAAACATTCGAAACATAAATACTATAGATGACGCTTCCGCCTGCACCTGGTCATCTATAGTATTTATGTTTCGAGTGTTTTGATGGTTTGATTGATTGATTGAATGATCTGTAAATCGCCAAACCGAATTAATTAAAAATGAATGAATGAAAAGTTGGGTTAAAACAACCCTTTGAAAGATTTCTCTATTACATTCAAGTTGAATCAAAGTGTGTTCAAATCCTCTGCTGTCTCAGATAGGCAATAACAATCAAGTGTGTTTCACCGCTGTCCCAGCCAACACAGCGCCTCATAATGGAGATATCCCCGTCACGTCTGCTGCAAATCTCACGCAGCCACAATTCAGCGAACGCATAGTAAAAAGCAAATTCCTTTCTTTATCATCTGATTTTGATTTTAATTGTTTGCCTAATGTCACGCCATAGCTTCCTGTCCATGATTCAACACTGAGGAATCTGGAGTGGCTTTGCCAGAAATCTGTTTAGCAAGTGCATAACAGAGCAGCCCAATAGAGATGTCCCTTTATTGACACTGTTAGAGCAGACTCACCCTCACCCCGTGTGTTTACACACACAGATGTCCTGAAATGTAAGTCTTACAGCTGCTTACTCTCTCCCTCCTCATACCTGGTGCATTCTGGGATGCTATAGTTACCCAGAACTGTTGTTGTCTCTGCTAACGATATATTTATTTTCACTCAGTAGGTGTTCATACTGTAAAAGCCCCTTCTAAGGGTGTTGATTCTGCTCAGGGGTTTTAAACGCTTCACACCAGTTTTGTCTCAAATGTGAATGTTATGAATGAACTCAAAAGATTAATTTAATTACTTTTAATCAATAAATGTTATTTTTGTCTCTATAAAATGGACCAAAACTAGAATCAATGTCAACTGGACTATTCAGATCACTTTTTGGTCCACTTAAGTTGATTCTCATATTGTAGTTTTTAAGCATGAACAACCCACAACTATCGTTGAACAGGTATGATGCCGAACTTTAGAGTTCTGTCTGTTTCTTTTTCCTAAGTACTGTTGTTTGGCTAGTCAAACATGACTCAACTAACATGGAACACACATCCACCCAACAGACAGTGTTTAGTTAGAGCTTAGGTTAATGTGTACATTTTCTGTGGAAGTCTATGGGAACTTTTTTTCTTTTCTTTTTTTACCATTTACTGGAAAAGTTCAGTAAGAAAAGTCTAGGTCTGTTTTGTAAGTCTGCAGCACAGAAGCTCTGGTTGTTGTTAAGAGTTTGGACTGGGACAATATGTTGGGTTTGTCAAGTAATTAAATATAAATGAACAAAAACAATTAAATAAACAAATAAATAAAACTTTGTTATTATTTGTGAAAGAAACTAGCAACTATTCAGAAAGTAAATGTATTAAATCGATTAAAAGTTACAGTAAATCCTGTTAAATTGTTGCAAAAAAAAAAAATCAAACAAATTCTATCATTTTGGATTTTCTATTCATCAAAAAATCCTGAAAAATAAAGTGTATAATGGTTTTCGCAAAAATATGAGGCAGCAGCACAACTGTTTTCAACATTGATAACAATAAGAAATGTTTCTTGAGCACCAAATCAGCATATTAGATCGATTTCTGGAGGATCATGTGACAATCAGAGGAAAATGTTTTAAATAGAAACCAGTTATTTCACTTTGTACAGTATTACTTTTTGCTATAAAAATAGTGAGCAACCTTGAAATGCAATATGAAATAGTGAACAGCCTTGGTGAGCATGGAAGACTTTCAAAAACATAAAAAAAACTTGCCAACCTTAACATTTTGAACAGTAGTCTCATATACAGTGTATATATATATATATATATATATATATATATATATATATATATATATATTTAAAGAGTTTAGATGCAAAAGAATCTAAGTGCCATTTGAAATTTTCTTCTAAAATGATCATTTTTACCAAGCTTATAGATTCAAGTTCAGTAATTTCACTTGAATGACAATTAATAGGTAATCTTCATTGCAATTTAAGTGAAATTACTGAATTTAAAAATACAAGGTTGATAAAAGTGATCATTCTAATAGAAAATTTCAAATGGCACTTAGAGGCTTTTGCATCTGAACTCTTCAAATATATATATATATATATATATATATGAAGAGTTCAGATGCAAAAGCCTCTAAATGCCATTTGAAATTTTCTCCTAAAATGACCATTTTTATCAAGCTTGTATATTTAAGTTCAGTAATTTCACTTAAATGACAATTAATAGGTAATCTTCACTGCCATTTAAGTGAAATTACTGAACTTAAATATACAAGCTTGATAAAAATGATCATTTTAGAAGAAAATTTCAAATGGCACTTAGAGGCTTTTGCATCTGAACTCTTCATATATATATATATATATATATATATATATATATATACTGTATATAAAATTGTTAGGAATTATTTTGTTAACAGCTTAACTCTCTGTATATGCAAGCCAGACTGCTGACACAGTATGTTCTCACAGTCCTGTGTAATTCCATAGAGTGAGTGTGTGTGTGTGTGTTTGCATGTGAGAAACGCTGAATGGGAGTGCAAGACACGGAGAGGCACGCTGAGATAATGAAAAAGAGACAATTCGTCCAGACACTGTCTCTTCTCATACTCTGCTGCTCCTTCTGTTGCACAGTTCTGTTTGGAGCCAAACAGTCAAGAATGTGGGGTATCATTTCCTGCAGAGAGATGACGTTCATGGAAAGGAGGAAAAAAAGAGAGAGAGAGAGAAAGCGGCGAAGGAAAAAAAAGCCCTCGCCAAAGGGAGGCTTAGTGGTGTCAGACTCAGGAAACAGAGTTTTCAGATTTGAGGGGTTAGAGACTTGAATGTGTGGGGAGAAAGCACTGGAGCTTCCACGGAGTGTGTGTGTGTGTGAGGCCGAGAGCTGGCAGCTGTTGTGGTAGGGCAAGACTGGGCAGGCTCCGGTGCTCGGCCCCAGGGAAGCGCCGAGCTGCCAAAGTGCCCTGGCAGGGGCCCGGGATGGGTCCGCAGGAACAGAAGAGCCTCTTTGTGCTCACCTTGCCAGCAGAAACCCGGCCTGCCTCCTCTGCTCCGCGCTCGGGTCGGGTCTGCTCCGCTATGCTTGACGCACAATACGAATACGGCGACTCGCTAGCGGTGAAGACACAAATCAGAGCCAGAGACATGAAAAGGGAGTCTTGTCTCGAGACGTTCTAGATTTATAATGCACGATGAGTTCAGATCTTTTACAGACCTGGGGTGTGTTTCCCGAAAAGCATCGTCAGCCAACTATGGTCGCAAGTTCCGTCGTTATCAGCATAGTTCAACCACTCGGTGCTTCCCGAAACCAGATCTCGAGCTGTGGTTAGATGCATAGGTTCTTGTTTGCATGACATTTGACCTTAAAGGGATAGTTCACTTTGAAAATAATTTTTGGTATGTTTTAGCTTACCTCAAGGGCATCCAAGATGTAGGTGTCTTTGTTTCGGCAGTATTTTCAATTTTGATATTTTTAGGTCAAACCGTTCTTGACTATCAGTCATATAATGCAGGTCTATGGCCACCACCTCAAAGAGCATGCGCAGAGACTTCCAAATTAAACATGATTTAATGACTCGTAAATGTAATTTAATGATTCAATGACTCGTAAACGCTTTGGTCTGCGCGAGTGGCGGAAAGTGCCGGAAAGTGATCACTCACGCGGTTGCGAAAAAAAATCAACGTTGTCTGTTGATATATCGAAATTGTCTTCCATTGCAATTTCCTGTATATTTAAAAATGTATAGATCTTCGGCTTCGCAGTGAAGGCTAAAGGCCATTGCACACTGAGTACGAAATTTTCATATGCGTATTTTCGTGTTCGTCAGCCTAAAAATTCGTCACGCATAGAAACCTTGCACACCGAGTCCGTTGCGTATTTATTAAACCTTTGCGGGGAAAAACGCAAAAATACCAAATGGATTCATCAAGCAGTGAGGATGATTTTGTTGCCCTCTCTCTTATTGAAAAGAGAAGAAAGAGAAAATATTACGTCCATCCAATCCTGAAATTGCGCCGAGAGGAAGGAGAGTTCTTATCAAGCATTCTTATCACAATGGGCTTCTTATCAAGGAGTTGCGAATTTATCCTGAGCGATTCAAAATTTACCTCAGAATGTCAGTGGAACAGTTTGATGCTTTGCTAGCGATTCTGGAGCCACATATTAAAAACAAGACCCCCAATTTCCGTGAACCAAAATCGATTCTGAACGGAGACTGGCAGTGTGTCTAAGTCTGGCAGTGTCTATGGACACAAACACCCGTGCGCGGCCCAGTGGAAGCGCTGGAACAGCTGTGTAGGTTGTTAATGTGTATATTGTGTATATATTGTGCCCAAATAATACATTAGTTATCGAATTGGCTGATCAATCACACCTTATTCGATCCTAAATTTCAATCTGATTGAAAGGGGAGGTTTATTAATTTCATAATCCAATATAGAGTAGAGAACATAAACACTTGATCGAATTGGAAACCGAAACTGAAAGCACGGCGCATATGTGCAATGATTTGAGGACGAGCTCCCCCCGGCCCTGAACTGTCAAAAGACCTCTCAAAATGCTGGCTCTGGATGCGAAAAATGCAGAAAATCGAACCCGATCCGATTAATTTTATGACAGACGAAAGTTTCGGAGGCGGTGTGCAAGCGTGATTGACATAACGTGAGGTCGAATTTTTTTTTAACGTGCGAAAATTTCGGATGCGAATTTCGCACTCGGTGTGCAATGGCCTTAACACTTCTGAAATCTCTAAGTGATGTACACGCGCGACAAATCACTTGCGCAGAACGAAGCGCCCGCGCCCTCAGAGTACTTGGACGTGGCTGTGGTTACAAGAGGTAAAAACGATATAAATACTGTTTGATTTTTCACTCAATCCGCTCGTTTCGTGTCTTAGGCCATCAATGTGTACTTACATTTATGAGTCATTAATTCATGTTTAATTTGGACTTCTCTGTGCATCCTCTTTGAGGTGGTGACCATAGACCTCCATTATATGACTGACAGACACGAACGGTTTGACCTAAAAATATCAAAATTGAAACTAATGCGGAAACAAAGACACCTACATCTTGGATGCCCTTGAGGTAACCTAAAACATATCAAAAAATAATTTCAAAGCGAACTATCACTTTTATAAGTCCTTATCATGAGCAAAACCAGCAAGGTGACACTCAGTACAATCTATATCATTTATTTCAAATACAAACAAATGTCATTTACGTCTTTTAGTTTTAAGCCGCCGTTTTTGAAGACTGCGCTCAAACAGATTCATTAAAATAAGTTATTACTCCACCATCTGCGTGACATCATTAACCAACAGGGTTGAACAACCACTTTGTGACAGTACGGTTTCGTGTCTAGCTAGTTGATATCTTCAACGATGCATCGTACTATTGTAGTTAAGCAGCGAGTTATGTCATTGTACGGGAAACGCACCCCGTACGTTCGGGTTCGGGTCGGCTTCAGAGGTGAGAGACGTCTGCCCATGTCTCCTTCAGCGGGGCAACTCCGGAGTCAGCTGTCTAACAGCGCTTCTCAGCTCATTAAATGAAATCCCACAGCCCGCACTGAAGAATTTAAATGAGAACACGCGTTTGATGTGTGGGACTCCCCCCTCCGTATGTGGTATGGCCAGGAAGAGACTGGGTGGTAAACGCCTTGTTTAAGGCACTGACGGGTGAAGGTCTCGCCGGCCGACCTTGGGGAACTTAGCTGAAACTGTATATGTGTAAATCCATTGCAAATCCCCAGACCTTTTTTTTTTCTCCGTACAGCCTGACTCCCTCAAGAAACTGGATCACTGCACTGTTTACAAGACCTCATGATTCATTTGGGATAAGGGGGCTTGACAAGGCAGGACCTAGGTCACTATTTGCAAAGATTGTAACCTAAAACCGAGGTGAAAAAAAAGCTCTTTAATGAGGACATGAGGTAACTAGTATGGAATAATTGGACTTTAACCCTGTTTTCTACCTTCCTCGTGAATTCGGGATTGAAGCATTTAGACGGTTGGATTGGGTTAGAGTGATACACAATTGAAAACTTCAAAAGAGCAACTAAGATCAATGATGGCATATAAGAGTGTCCAAAATAAAGACAGGAAAATCTGAACAAAACAAATACTCACTTTGAAATCACGTTGGTTCCATACACTCTAAAAAATGCTGGGTTGTTTTAACCCAATTTTGGGTCAAATATGGACAAACCCGAAATGTTGGGTTAAAAATGTAATGTAAAAATTTAACCCAACGGCTGGGTTAGTCTCAGCCTGACTTCGTCACACTCATATTCTAATGAGAATAAGAGTCTGAGACCGCTCCATTAAAGTTTAATTATGAGGCGTGTCGTAACCGAACTAGGAAAAAACAACAACTCTGCACTCAATTGGATAGTCGGTAGACCTACAACCAATCAGAGCAACGCAGTAAGGCAACTCCTTTGCATAGCGCAGTTTTCAACTACAGAACTTACTTATTTTAGAAGTTAAATAACGAGTGTTACTTCTTTTACTTACTTCTCCATGAGTGCCACCAAAGGAGAAACCACAACGACCTCAGGCTTTTCATTACGTCCCATCTTCTTAGTGACCATCGGAGCCAGCTGATAAGTTACACTTCACCCGAATCATGTGGGAAGGACGCCAAAATATCTATCTGATCGACAAATGCCTTGATTGGAGTTCTCTGTTTGTCTATTAAAATTAATGCGCTGTCGATTTATTTTACAACAGACGCGACAGCGGAATCTATACATCTCAATTCTCCAGCTGCAGTCATCTCTGAGGGAAATGTAGATCACCACGTTCATCAAGCGCTCGTTGATAACGTGATGATTACTTGCAGATCAATCTGTCCATCATCGTATAAAGCCCGCCCTGGCAATTTGATTGGCCCGTTGATTTCTGAACCGACCATAATTACTCCTCAATGGATCGAGTCCAGACCAAACTTCCCGTCCAAAAAATGTTGTGGGCGGAGTTCGGGCTGGCATCCAGGCTAGGTTAGTCCATATTTGACCCAAAGTTGGGTTAAAACAACCCAGCATTTTTTAGAGTATAGTTTCGAAAAACGTCATGTGGTGTAACAACAACCTGAACCTTACCTTGTCATAAAAAAAGACAAATTATCTGATATTTTAAGAGACTCGTTGACTTTGAAGGCAAGTCAGCTTTATTTATACAGCGCTTTTTACAATACAGATTTTTTCAAAGCAGCTTTACACTGATAACAGGAAAATAATGCAGGAAGTTTGTTTCTAGAAGAAAATAGCGTCACAGTCCAGCTTGGTTCATTTTTGTTGTAAAAATTTTATTCATTTTTATATCTATCCGCTCTGGAGAAAATGTCCACGTCCAGCTCATTTCAGTTCTCATATAACGGTGTCAATGCTGGATGATCAAAAATATTGTTGAATATTAAACGTTCAACTACACTGTCAATTTTTTTTTCAAGATTTGTTATCACAACATTTTTTCTTTTGTCAAATCAACTTAAATAATTTATTTAGTTGAGATAACTCATTATTTTCAGTTTCTGATGATTAAATTAATCTCCTTCATTGTATTAACTCACTTTTTCCAATTCAATCAACTAAAAATTTTAAGGCAACCAGGTTACTTACATTTTTAAGTTAAAAACCAACAATGTTTTTTTTTTACAGTAAAAGCAAAGGCAAAAGGTCATGAGGGTCTTCTGGAGTCTTTCAGGATTATTTCCTATTATTTATTATGTATTTATCCTAGGGCTGTCAAACGATTAATCGCGATTAATCGCATCCAAAATAAAAGTTTGTGTTTACATAATATATGTGGGTGCACTATGTATAATTATTTTGTGTGTGTATATATATATATATATATATAGTATATATACTTAGATACACAGACATGCATGTATATATAAGAAAAAATATTTCTATATAAAATATCTATATTTATATATAATATAAATTATATATAAATCTACATACAGTATATACAATATTTCTTAAATATATACAAGCATGTGTGTGTAGTTATATATACAAAATAATTATACACAGTGCACCCACATATATTATGTAAACACAAACTTTTATTTTGGAAACGATTAATCGCAATTAATCGTTTGACAGTCTTAATTTATCCACATATTGGTTGCACTACATGACTTAAATTTGGTGGATTTTTTTATTTTTTATTTTTTTGTTTTACAAATTTCAAAAATTGTCATCTTTTTTCCCTAATTATTAATTCAGAAATTAAAAACTTGCTCATGTAGTCATGTTGTTGCATTTATGAGCTGCACTTTTTGTATTTCTTAGTAAATTAATACTATAGATAGGATGAAAACGAGCATCATCGTTGACCCCTAACGTTAATAACGTGTAAATCAATTGAAGTAAACAATAACATTCTGTTCTTGACGTTTGATCAGTTTATTTATGCCACGTGATAGCAAATGACAAGGGTTTTGTTTGCATGGAGCCCTCCCTTGTATACACTGTCATTATGTCTTACAGACCCTGTTTATGAGCAACACCTTTTTGATATCAGGCCGCTCTCGCTACGCCGCATTCCCCGTTGTCGTGTTATTGGATTATTTGGTACTCGCACGAAACCACAAGGTCGAAGCAATCACCAGCTCATAAACTCCCTGATCGGGTTCGTACATGGAATCATATCCACATGGCCACTCGATAATGATCAAATCTGTGATAACCAATACAAGATTTTATGGGATATTGCAGAACTTACTCACTTGGCACTTGGGCTTAAGCAGTCAGAATGGGAGAAATAGAGATCTGAAGCCTCTGTTTGAGTGTTTACGGAGGGCTCAAGGAGCTATAGTGCATTTCAGAGGCGCATCTTAACCCACCTCAAACCCCTTCATCCTCCTCCTCCCGCACCCCCTCCTCCTCCAGCGCTCTCGGTCTCTGTATCGGGTTTTGTAGGGGATTTGCCTCCCGAATCCCTCAAATCAACAGAGGATAGATGCCCATTGTGTTTAATCAAAGCACTTCCTTCCCATAATCCTTCAATTCTAACAGGAAGAATGGCAATGTGAAGGGGAATGCCATGGATGTAGCCCATGAAGGCCCACATTATCCAGTCTCATTTGGATTTCTCCAGCAGGCAGTGCCAGGGCCTGGTCCTTGTTTGTTGATATTTCATTTATCTGTTCTTTTTTTTTTTTACTTTGGTTTGTGTGTCTTGGGCTGTTTTTTTGTTGCCATTGCTGACATGTTCAGTTGTGGATGGATGTCAGCTCCCCAATCATGTTTACATTGGGGAATAATTGACTTGTCACCTGTAGAAACCTGCTTATGGGTTTAAATCTGTAGCCGTGCTTGGCAACGTATGCGCATACTGTTTATGCCCCCGTCAGGTGAAAGCAGCAAAACGTGTTGGAGTTGGCTTGCCGTAATCCTGTTCGGTCTAGTAATCAAGTTAATCCTCGGGGACTCACCTTGTTTGCACTTTTTCCCATAAGTCCCTGGGGCAGTGCACCCACCTGACACCAAAGTATTCTAGATTGTTTTTTACTACACGTAATGCATGGTACTTGGTTTAGTACTCAATTGACATAATGCTGACTACCTCAAAAATGTATTTCCACTTTTTTTTTTCTTTTAAACAATCTGTGTTGCATTGAGATACTTTTAATGGAAGTGAATGGGGCCACTTCAGTATTTTTATATCAACTGGAAGGAAACCAATCTAAATCTGTGTATATGAACCCTAAACGTTATCCGATTCACATATTCGTTTACATGTGTATTACATTTAGGGCTTAACATTAACTTTTTTTTTTCTCAACAGCCACTGTAGCTAATGGTTTTACAAAGTTACAAGCCACTCAGCCTTTTCACTGGCCACCATTTTTACATCGATACCATGGGGGAAAACTGGCATGTAGATTTTTTTTATATAATGTCATAATTTGGCAGCATGTATATTAGGTTGCTGTCACTTTAAGACCCAAACCCATTATACTGTTACACAAACATTTTCTTTAACTTTACGTTCACTTGAAACTCATGCTGTCAAACGCTTAAAATATTTAATCGCGATTAATCGCATTAATGTCAAAGTTAACTCGCGATTCATTGCAATTAAGCACACGTTTTTATCTATTTCTAAATGTCTCTTGATTTCTTTTTGTCCCATTATTTTTTCTCATTTTAATGCTCTTATCAACATGAAAAAGTGGATCGGCTTGCTTTGTACAAATATTTTTTTATTGAAAAAAAAACCAGTATATACTGTGTTCAATTTCACACTGGAATTCTCACTTGGTGCAAATAATCTCACAAAGTAACACTGTCCATCAATAAAAGGCTGAAAGAAATACTGACGAGGTCCTGATATTGACGAGGGGGGCGGAGAATTTGCATCAGCTTTCTGTGTGTGTGTTGTACTTCGCCATCGTCAAGCGGTATTTCAGACTGGACGTGTAGCGATGATGATAGCTCAGTTCACAACGACGAAACGCACAGATCACCTTGGTCAATGGAACCATTTGGCAACTTTTTTAAAAGTAAACTTTCTATTCAGAATCTTATTGGCATCCATTTCGGCATCTCACGCTCGTCATCCACACAAAACGTAACGTTAACCAACTATTTGGCCAGCTCGCAAGCCCAAACGAGTGTGTGTGTGGCGTGCAGATTGTTTTGTTTATGGTCTAGCCAGATCCGCTTACGCTTTGGTCGACGAAGCAACAAAACGTCCTTGCGCGGCGCAGGCCATTGAAATGAATGGGTTTCGTAGCGCAGTGCGCACATGCCGCGTCCTGTTGCAAAAGCAAGTGAAAGAAAACTACAAAGTTTGCTAGGCCAAAAAGATTGTTAATCGCGCGATAAAAAAATAATAACGCCGTTACAAATGGGTTTGTGTTAACGCCATTAATAATGCGTTCAACTGACAGCCCTACTTGAAACATAACTGACTATGTTTATGTGAATGCTCACCAAGACTGGCATTTTGAACTTATTTTGTGTATTTTATAACCTGACTCCGCCAGATGGATTTGCTCCGCATATCCATCTGGAAACCTTCCGTTGAAGTAATTTTGGTAAGGGGCGAAAATACTGGTTAGCTGATTGGCCTATGTTGGTGATAAACGGGCCAAATCAACCAATCAGATCAACGAAGCATATGACTTACCGTAACTCTTGTCGAAACCAGTCGGGAGAAGAGCAAAAACATCTTTTCCTCTGAGAAAAAAGCCTCCAGAGCAGTGTTTTGCTCTTCTTTCAGTGAAGAAATACTCTGTAATTCCGATAAAACTTGCTCGATAGCCACGCTGATGCTAGTTTCATCCGCTGAAGCCGTCATGTTCTTTAGACTGAACTGTCGCACTTCTCGTTGCGTCACACCTCAACCCGCCTCAAAGCCAACGCTGATTGGACGTTCGTTTGGTGAACTGCTCCCAAATTTTCTTTAACGGAGAGTGTCCAGACTGATCTGCGAGTGAAACCTTGAAAGCTTGCGAGATCAGGATGGTCTCGCGAGGCTATGTATTTTACTGTTTAGTGCGAAAAAGAACTTCATACGCTCTTTTAGTCGGCTCTATTTAAACCATTGCATAAGTACTTCATCGTATTTATTTTTTAATAAAAAGTTATAATGGTGCACTTACACTATTTGTTTTTTTTATAAGAAAATTGAGGGACTAGTCAAAATAATTTCTGGTGTTAATCGACATTATTGCTACTTAAGCTTTACCTGTACTGATCCTAGATGGTTCCTTGAGCATTTTCTGCTGACTAAATGCATGTGCAGAATCCAATTCTGAAAGCAGTATGTCATCAGCAGACGGCAGGCAACAGAAAGCGAAATGGTTTTAAGTTCACACGACATGGACTCTTGGTGGATCATTCATCCTTTACTCTGGACCACAAGCCTGGGCTCCGATCCAACCAGATCTCAGCCAAGGCCTTTCCATGGGCCTGTATTACTCCTGAGGGAAAGTAGCCTTCTCCACTGCACAGTTTCCCATTCCCTTTCTACTTGAGTGGGTGGCCCCCGTGTGCCCTGGCTCCTGGTCTTTCGGTGACGGAGACCGCTCTCTGCTCTGGAGGAGGTGAAATCAAACCCCGCAGTCGGAGACAGCAGCAAACGGCAGGAGACCATAGAGGGAAGATTAAAGATCCATCTCATATTTTCCCTCCATGTGCACTGAATAAGCATTGTAATCCGTGGAATCAAACGCTTCTAATGTACCCCTCAAGGGTTATGATATCTCGCATGTGACATTTAGCTATTTTAAAACCCTTTCCCATCTCATATCAAATACTGACAGCAAAGCCTGGACTGGATACCGTGTGTCGTCTACACCGAATGTCTGACAATGACATTACCTTAGATCTCATGCATTTCAGCTTGAGTTGTAAGCGGATACTTCTGTATGTGATGTGTAAATTGATATTGATGATCAAAGTAAACAATGTGACCCTTTCTATGAGGCTTTGATTTGAACCTTTTGAAGAAAGACCAAACCGATTAATGAAGTTTGGAGTTGAGTCCCAGGAGCTTCATTAGGCGATTTCAAAGACAGCTGCCATTTCTCTCCTCTGGTCTCCATTTAGCACTAGACTACAACTAACGGCTCGTTTCAGCTCACAGTTTGTTGAAGTACCCCAGCGATCGCTCAATCGGGGTACGAATGCCAAGAGATGTTTTAGTTTCTTCGTGAAACATGATGTTGTCTGACAAGGACAAATACCCCTTTTTCCTGAGAAAGATTAATGATAGCTGGTAATCTGATTAGGTTGTTTAAGAGAGGAACATGTTTGCTGGATATTGATAGCTATTCCCGTTTTGGCCCATTCTCCAAGGAAACAGGAAGTGGCCGTTGAGACTGCTGAGCTTAGAGGAAATGTGTTATAGCTGTTTGTGTCAACTGAGACTGTTTAGATTTCAAAAAGCTGAATTGAGAAAAAAAAATGATAATAATCCAGACAAAGATTAGTTTGCTATTTGCTGAAAATCTGCTGCGACAGCTCTCAGTCCTTGTTTGCGCTTTCGAAATTTCAAACTTGGTATTTCAGGATTGTTTATATGACTAGTCCTAAAATCTAAGAATTGTGTGTTTTTTAGTCTGCAAGGGCTGCTCAATTTCTATAAATTTTTGTGATTATAAATCACAATGAGCATATTACTTCTGCTACTACTTTGCCATTTGGCATCAGACGTCACTGTTACGTCACTGTTATGCTTAGTTCAGATTACACGATTTTAGCCCCGATTTTGGCACAATCCGTTTGACGTAGGGTGTTGTGGGGATTCGTAAACGACAACGGGCATAGGGACGCAAGATTCGATTGTATTATCTCGTATAGTGTGTCACAGTGGGCGACAACCTACGTCGTGTCTGCAATGCTTCACGATATCATGACAAAAAGACTAGCATGTTTATTTTTTTAATGGTCGTCCACGACGGTTCCGTCACATGTATGAGGTTGACCAATAGGAGCACAAGCTTTTCCGTATACAACTTTCAAGACAAAACGAAATAGAGACGATGGTGCTAACGTTAAAACTAGAAGTAAAAATATAGAAGAAAACAAAATTTTACCTCAAGTTCTCTTTGGAGGATTGACAGCCCATACTGTCCTCTTCGAGCAGGGTTCTCAAGTCTCACGCAATGGCTGTGAGACACACGCAATTCAACCAGTTCACACACTCACACGCCACACTGTGTATTTCTCACGCTGAAAAGGCAATGCCAAGCAATCCAGGAACTCACGCACTACGAGTTTCGCCTTCTCGATGACATCACGCGCGCCATTAAACACGGCATGCGATGACTGGTCAGGAAGTCATGTGTAGTCTGACATGTGTCTTGTCCACAACACGACAAGATTTTAGGAGCCAAAATCGCGTAATCTGACACAGTGACAGACAAAAAAAATCGTGTAATCTTAACCAGGCATTACGTCACTGCAAATGCGCGTGCATTATGGTGGCAGAAAAACAGTGGTTACAAGTGGAGGAAAGTGGTCAAAATCCATGGATTAAAAGAGAAAGTATTGTGCCTTTTGGATGTCAGGATCTGAATGCAATACATATATCTCTATTCTATTTCTGCGGCCTGTACATATATGTTTGTATTGCTCTCTAAAGAAAAATAAATAAAAAATTGATCAAAAAAAAGGATCTGAATGCAAAACATATAGTCGTCGAAGACGCCCTTTGAAATAGGCAATTATGGTTGTAAGCCACAGACTGGACTGATGAAACCTGCGATGATTACTCTGCTATTAAAGCATTCATTTCATGTAGACAATTGGTCTACATAATATACACATATGCAGTTCATAGGGGACATAATGTATTAGCCTTACAGCTACAGTTATACATAATTTTACGTAGATAACATTTAAACATATACCAATTCTGACTTTTTTCTCTCAGTTGTGAGTTTTATGTCTGCAGACTCAGACTTTATGACTAGGGTTGGGTATCGTTTGAATTTGAACGATTCCGATTCCTTGTTTCGATTCTGGTTCCTAACAATTCTCGATTCCGATTCTTTTAAGAGGCAGGGTCAAAAATCTTTAGCTAACCTTGCTAACCAACGGTCTTTCTGAAGGAAATAATCCTTTTTGATGGAAATACTCCTTCTGTCACAAATACTCCTTTTGTCACAAATTTTGCATTTTGCCGAGATTTTGTTATTTTTAGAAACGTAAAGCCACACTTTGGACCGACGACGTAAGCTACTCATGTTCGACTTGCGCGGTTATGCCAACACTTCCGGTAGACGCTTCTTCGTTGCTGTTGTTCAGCGGTTTCTTCTTCCGCTCGGCGGACTGTGAATATCAAAACTAGGAATCGAAATCTTAACTTTTGAACGATTCCGGGAAAAACGAAAAGTTAGTCCCGGTTCCAATCGATACTCGATTCTCGATACCCAACCCTATTTATGACTCACAATTGCAAGTTTCTATCTCAATTCTGAGGTAAAAAGTAAGAATTGCACAATATAAACTCTAAATTCTGTTTATGCTTTTCATTACACGAATGGGACGATGGTTGCATTCCCAATTGCATTGATGTTGTAAGTATGTTATAAGCGTATTACTGTAAAAAAAAAATATTGTTGGTTTAACTTAAAAAAATGAAGTAACCTGGTTGCCTTAAAATTTGAAGTTCATTAAAATGAAAAAATTGAGTTACTACAATGGAGATTGATTTAATCATCAGAAACTCAAAATATTATGTTAAATGAACTACATCAATTATTTAAGTTGATTTGACAAAATCAAATCATGAAAATATTTTTTTTGACTATGTTATAAGCGGCTCAAAATCAGGTGGAAAGATTTTGAATTTTAGGTAAATTCCATCTGATACTGTGATAAGGTGTACTTTAAACCTTAGGATTTATTTATATAGCCAGATGTCATCAAAATTGATAACTGAACGAATTGCAAATTGAATAATATTTGCATAACGTTCTACATTTCTTTTTTCATCTCCTCTTGAACAGTGGCAAGGAAACCCCTCGGTTACACACACTTATGAAAAGCAGAGCAGCTTAACCGAGGCCGGCCTCCTGCAGGAGATTTTGTCAGTTTGCTTTTTTCCACCAGCAACAGGATCAGCCGTAAATACTCTCTTCCCAGGAGTGCGCACGGCTTCTCTTTTACACAGATTCACACACTCTCTATAGCTCTTCTCTCTCTCTCCCTCTTTCTGTGGGTCCTACAAACAGTCCAACTCCTTTCTCAGCCATTGGCTCCTAACCCAGATCAAATGTTAGGGTTTAAAAAAGCTAAAGTCTGATGTGGATGAGCAACTGCCCATAAAACACTTTAATCCCTAATGCTGTAATGTATTTAATTTCACACTCTCTGCTGCTGTGTCCCCTTTTTAGGATTACCGAGGGTGGGGGCTGGGTCAGGGTCTGGGACAGAGGGGGCCACTCAAGCCCTTCCAATGCAAAAATATATGAAGATTGAGGACGCCGCTCTAAAACATTTGAGCTCTTCATAGACAGAATGCCACTGAACTGTTTGGATGCTTGTATTTAAATTGGGAGCGGAGGGCTTTAAAGAGCAGAGGAATGCAATGATATCTGCATTGTCCTAAACCCTGCTTGAGAGACCCGGGCAAATCCCATTGTATGCGTGTTACTATGGAGCTTCATAAAGTTGAAGACCAATATAGTTGTGCCTTTATTAGATGAGGATCTGCACAGGCGGATGGGATATTGGATGCAATAATTCCCTGCTAGGAGCGCACACATAGCCTCTTTTATATCGCCCTCTAATATCCAATTTACGGGCGAGAGGACCTCAGCCAACTGAGCCCACTAAGTTAAAATGCAAAGTCTTCAGCGTGAGATGGAATTAAGGCCAACTTTTCCTCTCTTGTGTTTGCCAACACTTTTTGAGGTTTAAAGAAATATGAAACTTTTCTCTTTTTTTCCCCCTCGGTCTCGTTTATGGGAGATAGATGCAACTGAACACATCAACTAACTCTTTCTAGCTTTTGTGGTTTGGTGTGTTGTTCGATTAAAGCGTTTGTATTATGTTTGGATAACTGTTTGTTTCGTTAAAAAGTACTGTTGGACGTACTTGCCGCTGATAGTTTTTCTACGGACCTACTGGAATCCTTTTATTTGGTTTAGGAAAAAAGTAAAACTTAAGTTTGTGCTCTTAACAAAAAATCTGTTTTGAGAAATCATTTGGAGGCATTGTATTCAAGTGCTTGAGCTCTCCAGATCTCTGCTTGGTTCTTCTAAGAGGTTTGTTTTACACACACACTTTCTTTTGCTGTCTAATTCTCCCATGGACCCTGATACAATCACCGCCAGCGGATGTATTTACTCATAACAAGGCTTAGCTGGAGCTCTGTACATAAGAATATATGGTGATTTATACGCTAAGCACCAAGGATTGTGTTGCCCTGCTGGTTTTAGCATTTTACACTTTGATAAACTCACCCGAGGCTCTCTGCCACTTTGGGTACTAAACCCTCAGTGTTGACCCAGCCCTGCTGCCTTTTGCCCTATTAAGCAGGCAAAACCAATCTGATAAGCGCGCATGCCGTTTTCTGGCTCAAAGTGTTATACAAGCCTGCCATGTAGTTTAATTGGGAGTTTTTGTGATGATTTTTTGCAAAAAAAACACTGAAAACCACAACAAATTCGGTTATCTTGAGCAAAAAAGAATGCTCAAACACAAAAACACTAACAACAGCTTGAAATGGGAGACGTTTGCTGCATTTATGATTTACTTCCGTGAATGCAAAAGCTAATGACAGTCTGCAGAAGTCATAAAACAATCATCCATCTTATTATTTGATCATTTCTACTTGATGGCTTCATGGCCATGAAAATGGAAATACTGTGCATGTCAATAGTGGATCCATAATGACCGCCATTTGGCTTTTCGCTTTAGAATAATTTAAAAGCTCAGTAATCGATAACTAATCTTGGCTATAGTCAGATGAAATGAAATAATGAAGAGGCACACCATCATAAAGATACACTCACACCTTCCCTAGGATAAATCACAATCACAATGACTGCGTCGACTGCCGTTCGGGGTGGAAAATCTGCTCAGTTCTGCGGAATAGATTTGAACAGACACAATTTGTTAAATGAGCTGAGAGCACAACACACACTGCATAAAATCTGTTCCTAATTGACTATGTTTGTCTTGTTTTCCAACTACAACAATCTAAATATCCTTAAAACAAGATAAATTTACCTGAAGTAAATCTGCACAACAAATCGTGATTGATTTCTTATGCTTAATCTAGATCAAAAAAGCAACTGCTCATGCATGAAGACAAACTACACATTAAAATCTCAGAGAATAAGTCACATTTTATGCAATTGTGCTTCTTTACTAGTTTTTTCTTGATTTTAAGGATATTTCAATTGTCCTTTTTTCAGTGTAAAGTTAGATATTTTTAGAAACAAGACGTGGCATTTATGAGGAGAGAAAGCATGATTAAATTAGGCAAATATATAGTTTCATTATAAAATATTTTGTAGAACTTTATGAAAGATGGATATCTTGATTCTTTGGAAATCAGCGAATACGGATTCCCTTGTCTGCTCAAAATAACAATCTGGAGCAATACAGAGAGTATCTACAACTGTTGGGATCATGCTGAACTTCTACACTCAGAAAAAAAAGGTACAAAAGCTGTCACTGGGGCTGTACCTTTTCAAAAGGTACACTTTGGTGTCCATTTTAGGTGCTAATATGTACATTTTAGGTGTTAATATGTACATTTTAGGTGCTAAAAAGTACATTTTAGTTGTTAATATGTACGTTATATGTCCTAATATGTCCATTTTTGGTGCAAATGTGTCCATTTTGGGTCCTAATATGTTCATTTTATGTCCTAATATGTACATTTTAGGCGCAAATATATCCATTTTGGGTCCTAATATGTATATTTTAAGTGCTAATATGTACATTTTAAGTGTTAATATGTACATTTCAGGAGCTAAGTACATTTTAGGTGCTAATATGCACATTTTAGGTGCTAATATGCACATTTTAGGTACTAATATGTACATTTTAGGTGTTAATATATACATTTTAGATGCTTAAATGTACCACTAAGGTACCAATATGCAGACTTTGGGTACAAAAGTGTACCTTTTGAAAAGGCACAGCCCCAGTGACAGCTTTTGTATTTTTTTTTTTCTGAGAGTATGTGTGTGTTTACAGTGGCCCCAAAAGATGATGAATACCATTGCATTAAAATATCAACCAAGTGCATCTGCAAACAAACTTTTTCCAGTGCCTTTTAATCAACTGGTGTTATTTTCACTTTGTGTAGAGAATCACATTAACTATCGACATGATTGACTATAACAGCCAATTATCTATGTTCTATTTCGCTCAAAACCAACAAACATCCTTTCGTGGAGTCCGAATACTTGTAAAGGGCACGACTTTCACAGTGCAACATTTGAGGCATGCAGTGGAGTTGGGCTGCTTGCATTTATTAGCGCAGGCCCATCTGTAAATGTTTCTGGAGCTTTAGTGTGTAGTATTTAGTGGACATGCTCACAGCTGCTTTGAAACAGACCACTGCTTTGTGCAGTCACCCTGTGCCCTCTATGACCTCTACCTGCACTGCAGAGCAAACAGAGAGTCAGGAGAAGAGAAAGGATGAGAAAGAGAGAGAGAGAGAGAGCGGAGGGCGCTGGCGGAGCTCTGTTAATTCTTCCATATCTAAGCCTCTTTGCTGAGGCTCTCTTTGTCTTCAAAGTCCGAGTCATTAAGGACTAATCCTATCACTCCACCTAATCTGAAGTCGTGGAGTCAGAGTCCAGCTTTCCCTAAAATGGCCTTTGTAGAGCCTAAATAGACATGGTTAAGTTTTAGTCTAGAGCATCCAAAAGTGCCCCTCTCCCATTTTGTGACCCCGCTCCTTCAGGCTCAGTCCTCCCCAAAAATTTAATGGAGTGCTGTTAATGAATCTTCCCCTCTGCTCCTTTATTCACTCCCCGCTCATGGGTCTACAGGCCCCACGGGGGGGATATAAGAGCACCGCTCACAAAAAAGAAAAAGAAAAAAAAAAGGTTTAAGGCCTGGTATACGGGTGAAATTGAAGAATTAAATCATTTTAAACAAAACAAAGTTCACTTTGGGTGTTCAAACTGGCTAGTAAACGCCAAACTACCATTGGTTCTTGTAACACAGTTTCATCCCAAGACGCATAACGTATATAACTAATGTCTTGGGACGTCTTTTGACCATACGTCAACATCCACTGTTTTAGGGTACCCTTTAACGTCAGTTACATGACGATCATGGGACGTCATACAACTGACACTTTACCTTTAAAGTCAGTTAGTTTTAGGGGTAGGTCAGCGCGTCTCATCCCAAGACATCATATAACTGACGTTTTGGGACGTCTTTTGACCATACGTCAATATTCGCCTTTTCAGGGCCCCCTTAAACGTCGGTAGATGAGGTTATGGGATCCTAACTCTACCCCAGACCTAAACCTACCCCTAAACCGAACCCGTCACCTAACTGACGTTAAAGGTAAAGCGTCAGTTGTATGACGGCCCGGGATCGCCATCTACCGACGGTTAAGGGGGCCCGAAAAAGTCGGATATTGACGTATGGTCAAAAGACGCCCCAAGACGTCAGTTATATGACTTTTTGGGACGAGACAGTGTTAGTTTGGCGGAAGTGCTTGGGAGCGCTTTGACTCGTAAATCCGCTATTATAATGACAATCCGCCATGCAACATGCTCACCTGCTCTTAAAGGTTATGTTGGATGACGCTCTTATTGGTTTATTTCACGTTACGCCCAAACCACGCCTATGAATAATGAAGCTATTTAAGACCAACCACATTTAAACTTGCGTCGGGCGCAAGAGTCATTTATCCCGCCGGTAAAATAGCAACAGCGACCAAGACCCGCCCACAAAGTCACTTGACACTTGCGTTTCAGTTCGTTAAAATAGGGCCCAACATTGTTGGTGTGCTGTGCTCTGGGGCTCCGCCTTGTTCGACGCGAAAATGATTTTTTTTTTTCTGTTCAGTCTGTTCTATATATCTGTACTATATATATAGATGTGATTTGACTTAGCTCATGCAAACAAATCCACATCGCTATCATCAGATGATTTCTTAACTTCTGCTTTCTCAACGTTGTCATTTTTGTTTATATATTTCCATAAATACTGTATACAGCGTCAGGATGTTCGCTAGCTGGACATGTCTTTCGAACTACTTTTCACCTCTAAGTGGAGAATGAAAATAACTTTGGCTTTAGTTGCCTATATAGGAGCCTTTATTTTGTGGAAACCATAGACGTTGAGTGGCATGTTATTCAGATTGTCACTTGATCAAAGACAGACTCTTAGATTTGAACTTCTCACGCCATCTAAACTTTAATATATAGTTATATCCTTATTTTGTAGCGGGCTTTATAGCAACATGACATCTGCCAGCGCGGATTTCCCCCCAGTTGTGTTTGAGGACAGCTGTTCCTAAACACAGTGTGTTCAGGCTTAGTTGTCTGGCGTATTAAACCATTAAGAGAGCATTGCTCAAATAGTTCAAACCATTTGATTCTGGAGAGCACTGGAGGAAAGTGTTTACATAGTGTCTTTCTGGGGTTTGTTAGCCAGGCCGTTGTGGAGAGAGTTGGGTCTGGAGTGCTTTTGGCAGTTACCCAGCCTACTCAACTAAATGTGGCTTAATGAGGCTCAGACACAATGTTGTAAACATGTTAAGGTGGCCTGCTAGTGTACGCGTCCCTTATCAGGAGCTGAAGCTAGAAATGAATGATAAAGAAGTAACCCAAGCAGATACTCTTGACCGGTATGTCTTAATCTCTATATCTTTACACTTGTTTTGTCTTTCGTCATGCTTGTGAGAGCCAAGTTTTTAAAAACGTCCTGGCAAGAAACTTCGTCATGAATATGTCTGGGGGTCATATTTCATGTCAATATAAAACCAAATAAATATTTTTAGGACCATTCATATTTGTTTGCTTTTATTGCCATGACAATTGAGCATTTTTTCAGGACATAACTCCTCATCTGTGTCTTCTTTTGCATATACAGATGCCTAAAAAGACACCAGAAATAAAGACCAATTTTAATTCACTATGGAAATAAATGCAAGGAGAGGACTGATTACATTTTGGGGTACAGATTTTACAATTAGCTTGAAGTTCAATTGCAAACAAAAAATTGGTCACATTTTGGATTGGAACTATTAACGATGACTTTTGACTCAATTAACTCCCAATTACTGCTTATTAGCTAGGTAGTTGTTAGGTATTGGGTAAGATTAAGAAATGTAGAATATAGACATGCAAAATACGGCATTAATATGGGCTTTATAAGTACAGCCAATATCCTAGTAATATGCATGATAATGAACAACTATTTAATAGTGAGAATTGGACCCTTAACTTAAGTGTTAAAGATTTGTGGACACAGAAGATTAAAATTATATATATATGTATATATATATATATATATATATATATAAAATGTTTTAAAATGTATAAATATATATATATATATATATATATATATATATATATATATATATATATATATATAAATGTCATTAAAATGTTATATATATATATAACATTTTAATCTTATGTTTCTTTCTTAAGAAATGTACAAAAAACATTATATTTATAATTTGCAAAAAAAAAAAAGAATAAAATAAAACATACACTGGCATAAGACTACTGTTCAAAAGTATTTGGTCTCTCAGATTTTTTGTTATGGCTGCGTTTATAAATAGAGCTTAATGCATCATTGCTGAAAAAAATATATAAATATACATATATTGCACCTAATTATATGCATGCCAGTTTTTAATTAAATTATTATGAATTATCTAATTCATCTGCAATGCATCTCTGCACTTACCTCTATGTAAACAATAAGCATGAATTCTCATTTATTAATATTATCATATTCATTTCGCAGTATGGTTGTTTAGTTTTTCTTTGTAATGATATGGTGTATTGTATATTTAATGCACATAATGCACATAGCCATCTTCTGCCCAGTGTCTGCCGTTCTGCTTTTATTGTCACCGGAGAAACAAATGAAAACCATGTGTTGTTCAAGGGTAATTATGGTGCTGTAAAGTGACAGAACAACAAGAGAGTAGTTTTACTGTGCCGTAAACGCAGGTCCGAGTCTTTATCATGGGATCTTGTGTTGCAGGGGATCCTGGTCTGGGAACTCCTGCTCCTGGAGACAGAAACGGCCCTCACTGCGGCTCCAGGGCCCCCACCCACGCCAGGAATTACGCCAACACCGAAGGGTCAGGGGTCAGTCTCTAAAATGTTTATGCTCCGTCCTGTGATTTTGAACTCCCCCCGCTATTTTGGTAGGAGCCCCAAATTTTCGAAATGACTTCAAATGTGTATTTTTGTTGTCACAGGCTCAAACTCTGAGAGACTGCTGGGGTGTGTTTATGAACACTGTCTCCGATGGTAAAGATCAACGGGTGGTTATGGTTACGCCATATTGACTGGCATCACTATAGGGAGAGCACAATGGAGACTGTATTTTATTTTACGCAATGGTAAAATCAGGTTTACTACCGTTAACTAAAAAACAATTTGAGAAAAAAAAAAAAAACATTTCAACATTTTTTTTTCTTCATTCAATTGAATTTGCAGTACTCAAATAATCACAGCTTTATAAACTAAACAATTAAGATTAATAACAAAAACTACAGTATATAGACATTTAAACAAATTTCCTAACACTTTCATAAAACGTAATGAGGCACATCAGTTCATGACAATATAACAATCTACCTTCACTGTAAAAAATAAAGTAAAATTTTGTTAAATAAAACAAATAAAACAATTTTTTTTTTTTTTACGGTTAAAAAACCACGGCAGCTGTGGTTGCCAGAACTTTACCGTAAAAAATACGGAAGCAATGTTACTGGTTTTATAGACTTTACTTAAAATTTACAGTAATTAACTGTATTTCAATATCTGCTCTAATGTTAATTTCCCAACCCATTGAAATATTGATTTCTGTTTTGTACCATTGTAATACACTGATATCCACCAATCACAGCAGTGATGAGTCACATGATCAATCAAAGCTCATCACAAGCAGCTTTACCTTAAGAAGTTTTATTCTTATAGAAAGAAGCTGCATTGTCATTCACACAAACATTAAACACAATCATGGTAACACACATGAAATTTTAAAAAAAGCAAAAAACATTAATTTAACAACATTAAATGTAACATAAAACCCTAATGTATATAACAGATTAGAAAAAAAAACAAAAAACAAAGAAAACTATGAGGAATCATGGTTATTTCAACAAAAAATACATAAAATGTGAAGTGTCACACAGGGAAATGTACAATAAGTTGTTCTTTTTCACTTTCAAAAACTGTAAATTTAACAGAATTTTACGGTAAAGTAACATTGAATATACCATGAGATCTATCAGTTATTTACCGTATATAGTATGAAAACTTTCTGTAAACCAATTAACAGTTTTAACAGCACTGTGGCATTTTTACAGTCGTTTACCGTAAAAATCCCGATTGTTTTTTACCGTGTTTTGTAATGTTTTTATTAACCTCAAAACCTGCGTAGTCTCTGCGCATACCTTAATAAAGAAAATATCATCTACATGTCAACAGATGAGGGACACAGCCTTCGTGTAAAAGCAACACAATCACTATAAGGGTGTAAAACTCTGACAGCTTGTTATCTTTCAGTGACAGAAGCCAAATCAGCACGGCTTACCGACCCAATGTAAATCAGCGGCGTAAAATAAGCAGTGCCTAAACCAGCCAGAGACAGAGAGGCTCTTTGTTGCAGCGTGCAGATTAATATCTTAAGCGTGTACCATTGTTCAGAGTTATGTCACCAGCGGCCGTAATGATATCTTAAATTAATGAAGTGATGAAAGCGGGCGAAGGAGAGGCCTGTGATTTACAGGATTGCTTTTAGCTGATGCACGCCGCCATCAGTGGAGATAAATCAGCCGCTGGGAGCCGTGGGGGAAAATGAATGGATCTGCACACGGGTTTACAGTTCAATTAGTAAGACACAAGGACGCCAGCGCAAAGTAATTCGCCCCGGCCAGGTGTTTAGATGAAAGAGGCGGCAAATGAAACGACGGAAGATGCATTTTCTGTCGGGGGAACATCTTAGGTCTTTGCTGAGTTATGCTTCTAAAATAGATATACAGCATCATTTCATAAAATTTTTTTAATGAAATAGCAGGTGACAAATTCAGTCATTTCAAGGCAAAGTGTGTTATTTCTGCCGGTTTCTAAACAGTCCCTCCATCTTTGATTGTTCTTCTAACTATAAGTAACTTTTCACCTACATATGATCTCATTAGAGTATTGGTAGACTGTCTGCTTGCTAACACTTTATTTTGAAGCTACTCTACAGACCACTGTAAAAAATAATTGTAATTTTAACGGTAAAATACTGTAAAAATGCTGCAGTGCAAAACTGTTAATTGTTTAATAGAAAGTTTCCGTACTATTTACGGTAAATAACTGTGAATTAAATTTTACTGTAAAATACTGTTAAATTTACAGTTTTTGAAAGTGAAAAGAAAAACTCCTTGAAGAATTTACAGTGAAAAAAAAACGTAAATTGACATTCCCACAATTCCCTGCGTCACACTTGTATTTTTGTTGAAATAACTGTTTCTTCATAAATTTCTTGTTTTTTTTCTAATCAGTTATGTACATTAGGGATTTATGTTACATTTAATGTTGTCCAATTAATGTTTAATGTATTTTTAAATTTCACGTGTGTTACCATGATGGTGTTTAATGTTCGTATGAATGACTATGCAGCTTCATGCAATATATGTATTAACCTGATGATTGATGGTTGTTAGTGTATTACAGTGGTAAAAAACAGAAATTAATGTTTCAAACAGTTGGTGTATCAATAGATTTCAGAAAATGAAATACGGTTTATTATTGTAAAGGTGATTACAGTTTTAATTTTTTTTGTTTGTTTTTTACAGAATTGTTCTGGCAACCAATGTTGCCAGCATTATTCTGTAAAAAAATACGTGATTTTTTTACAGTGTACAGACTAAAATAACTTTGCAACTATACATCAACTTATTCTACTAACAAGAACCCTAACATCTAATAAATAATGGTCTACTAATACTCTAATGAGAGTTAACATGTATTTGCAAACTTGCAAAGTTACCTTTAACAATGTCTAAAGTGGATTGTAGAAATAAAGTGAAACCGACAGTCCTGCCTCGAACTCACGCTATTGGTTCAACTGATCAAGTGCAGTGTTTTCATAGAACCGAAACTCATAAATTTGTTGTTCTCTTTGGAAAAAAACTCTTTTTGTTGTTTTTGCATGTTCTGCTGAGTAATTTTTAAAATAAACCAAAGTTGCGATAGTCTTTGTGACATATATCCGAGTGAAACTGCTTCTCGAACGAGAACAAATGTTGGGCGGGGCTTGATTTTGCTCATCTGTAATTGATTGGATTGTTTTGGTTTGCTAATGATGTGATGTCATGTGAGTGACAGGTTGCCCCGCCCTTGCGCCAGTAAACACGTCATCAGGGGAGAAAAGTTTGTCTGAGAAAAATAGTCATTTTTGATTAAAGATTTTCAAGGGCACAAACTAAATAATGAGGTGCACAGATAAATCATTTATAATAAATACAGCAAAATGCCATTGTCAAATTTGACTTCATGGTGACTTTGAAAGACTTAAACCTGTGGTAATGACACAGTTATCCCTAATTTCGGCCAAGCTGAGAAGGTTCCCCAAGTAAAGCAGAATGACCTCCACGTGCCCTGACCTTCCTTTTATTCTGCTTAACGGGCAGGCTTAGGTAACTATACTGAGGTAACTGATGCCACTTTCTCCGAAAATCAATAATTAAATTGGGTTGTACATGGACCGGTGGCCTGCACCTGAACTGGAGTTTTGTTTTCCATTCCCCCATAAAGTGGTCCAGCGTTCTCTCCAGATTACTTTACGCCATGTCAGATCACACACACTATCCGGCCAAAAGTTTGGACACAAATACTCATTGTTTATTATTACTATTTCCAACATTTTAGAGTAATAGTAAAGTTTTTATTCAAAACTGATGAAATAACGCAATTGGAAGTATCAGAATTATGAAAAAAAAAAACTAAAAAAATTTATAATTTTGCTTTTTTTTTGGGCTAGTGCCTCTGCTGGACATTCTCTCAACCAACTTGATGGAGTCAACATGCTGGACACTAGCTTTTCTTTCATTTTCTGATCCATCTCATTTATTTCATTAATTCATTTTCAATTCAAGTTTTTTTAGCTGCAAGTAAAATTGAAGTTTCGTAATATAATATATATATATATATATATATAATATTTATAGTATATATATAGTTTTTACATAATATATTTGTGTGTGCTGTGTATAATTATTTTGTAGTACATATGCATGCATGTATATATTTAAAAATGATTTGCACGTAAATACTGTATATATATATATATATATATATATATATATATATATATATATATATATGAATACATAATCTATATTATATATAAATAGAAAATATTTTATATATATATATATATATATATATGGGCAGCACTTAATCACATCCAAAGTAAAAGTTTTTGTTTACATAATATATTTGTGTGTGCTGTGTATAATTATTTTGTATATATAAATACATATGCATGCATGTACATATTTATGTAAAATTTGTTTATATATATATAATATATATATATATATATATATATATATATAATGTATAAATATATATTCAGTGTATACATGCAAATATTTCTTAATTATATACATGCATATATGTGTATTTATATATTCAAAATAATTAACGCAGTAAACACACATGTATTATGTAAACACAAACTTTATTTTGGGGAATGATTACTTTTGATTAATCGTTGCACAGCACTAATTTATATATGTAGATGATGCGAAACATAAATTCAGTCAAGTTCGTTTACACTTCTGACTGGTAGCATACCTTATATGTGGCATTTTATTATTTTCTACGCGATGACAGTAAAGACATTTCTAACGTTACAAAATAAATAACAAAAAGAAAATGTATCAGTGTCCTCCAAATATGAAGCAGCAAAAAGGATCGTGTGACACTGAAGACTGGAGTAATGATGCTGAAAATTCAGCTTTCCATCACAAGAATAAATTACATTAATGTTACAACAGAAAGCCATTTTAAATTGGAATCCTATTTCACAATATTACTGTTTTTACTCTAGTTCAAATCATTACAGCCTGTGTTAGCTTAACAGACTTTCAAAATCATTACAAATCTTCTCCAAACTTTTGAACGGTAGTGTAAATCTTAAAGTCTTGCTATAACATCAATTCTCAGCTGTCAGTTTCCTGTATATGTTTAAAGGGTGTTGTGGCATTACCATGTTGTAGTTATCACCTCAACTGATGTTGTTTTTTGTAGAATCGAGCTGTAAACTCATTTAACGGGGTGCTGCATGTGACAGTGGTGTAAACTTCACTCTCAGTGTAAAGCACATTCCCTGTGGCCCGGCGCGGCGCTCCTGTTCCCACACCATTTGTTCACGAACGCAGTCCTGCGGTCCCGTGGCACGAGAGGCTCACCTTGGAACGGAAAATTCCTTCTCCGGTGAACCTGTTTTGTTTTGTGATGTCAATTCATTACACAATTTTTGATGTTTATCTTGGTATTTTTTAATAAACTGAAATCTCCAGATCAGCACACGGCAAGCGATGATCAAGCTAATGTTTGCAGCTTGTATCCCCCCCCCCCTCTCTCTCTCTTTCTGGTTTAAGTTTCCATTAGGGACTCGGCGAGACCCACGGCGTCAGAGCCCATTCAGTCTATTGTTAATCGAGAGCGTCTACAATCAAAGTGTGGAGTGTTTGGGTCAGAAGCCTCAGCGATTGTGGCCTACCCCAGGGCAAGAGTGTGGCCCCCGGGGACCCGAGCGCACCAACCTCCTTTACGCCGCACAGCTATGAAGTTTAGCCGGGGGACTCCAGTGCTTCAAAGAGCTAATGACCAACTCCAGAAATATTTGCTTGATTGAGTGTGTGGTTGACTTGAAGGCTACCCTTTTTTCCCTCATATTGATCCACAGGTGAGGTCTTCTGTTTCACTTATAAAAAAACAACTCAAACTTGAGCTTGGCCATCAATCAAACTTGTTTAACTATTAAAATGAAATAGTAATTTGTAAACTGTTTTTTTTAAATTGTGTTTTTTGTGTTTTCCTTGTCATTGAGATGATTTATTTGCTAGTGCACTTAGTAAATTGGCATATAGACGTAATAAAAAAGTAAACACAAACAAAAAATATTGATGACTCATCTTGCACTAATGGGCGTGTCCAAAGCTCTCCAGATGAGGTCCAGATGATGTCCCTCCCCTTAAAGGAGTAGTTCACTTTAAAAAAAACTTTTGCTGATAATTTACTCACCCCCATCTCATCTAAGATGTCCACGTCTTTCTTTCTTCAGTTGAAAAGAAATTATGTTATTTGATGAAAACATTCCAGGATTTTCTCCATGTAATGGACTTCATTGGGAACCAAATGGCTCAAGGTTTAAATGAGAGTTTCATTGCAGCTTCAAAGGGCTTTAAACGACACCAGACGATGAATAAGGGTCTTCAAGTCATGACTCGAAAAAGATTTGTTCATTTTGATGAACGAGTTTGAACAGGAGAGTCACGAACGCTCATCACAGAACAGAGCAAGGCGAGCATTTGAGCTTATAAAACTTAAACTTTTTTATTTATTTTTGAAATAAGCGATCATTTTGCTAGATAAGACACTTATTCATTGTCTGGTGTCATTTAAAGCCCTTTGAAGCTGCACTGAAACTGTCTTTTGGACCTTGAACAGTTTGGTTCCTAATGAAGTCCATTATATGGAGAAAATCCTGGAATAGTTTCATCAAAAACCTTAATTTCTTTTCGACTGAAGAAAGAAAGACACGGACATCTTGGGTGACATGGGGGTGAGTAAATTATCAGCAAAAGTTTTTTTTTTTTTTTTTTTTTTTTTTTTTTTAAGTGAACTACTCCTTTAATACTCAATCAACCTTGTCGTAGTATTCAATTCAATTCAGTTAATTAATAAAGCACCTTTTAAACAACCTTGGTTGGCCAAGGTGCTGTACATAAAAAGCAACAAAAATCACTCACTGTATGAAACTGTAGTAGTACATTTCATATTAAATTTATTTTAACCAACATTAGGTCTTTTAATCCATGTCTGTTAGAAGTGCGATAATAGTGTACTTTATTTAACTTAATTTAGCAAAAATACATAATATAATTAAAAACCTACCAAAAATATATTGATGACTCATCTTGCACTAATGGGCGTGTCTAAATTTTGATCAAATAAAATGCAGTACATTTTATTTGATCCCACTTTATATTAAGTGGCTTTAATTACTATGTACTTATATTGAAAAATAATTACAATGTACTTATTGTGCTCATGTTGTATTGTAAATCACTTTTGCTGCTTTTGAGGTGGGATACGGGTAGGGTTAGGGACAGGCGTGGTGGTATGGGAATAGGTTTAGGGGTGGGTTTAAGTATGAGGATGGGTCAGCTTTGTAATTACATATGTAATTACATAAATTAGTTACAGCTGTAATTACATGCTGGTATTTTTAAAATATAAATACAATGTAAACATATGTATGTACACAATAAGTCCATTGTATCAAATTATTCGTTTCAATGTAAGTACATAGTGATAGTACTTAAAGCCAGTTAATATAAAGTGGGACCTTTTAATTTTATTACCAAAATTGCAGTTGTCTTGCTTTTATTCTATGTCGGTTAGCATTGAGATCATCAATATACCAGCGTACTTAACTTCGTTGATCAGATAGACATGATTCAAATAAATAGAAACAGACAAAAAATATTGATAACTCATCTCATGTCCAAATTTTGCTCCAATAAAATGCTTTGCAATATCAAGAAGCATATTATTAGGGTGCATTCGACATTGTTTCTATATGGATATATACTCAGCAAACAAGGTTTTGAAGAGCTATTTCAATCTCAGACGACCCTTGTGTTTAACCGTTCATTTTTTACAAATAGAACTTATTTTTAGGTTACCGGATTTATAGTCCATCTTAGTTGGCATTATCTAGTACATGCAAAGAAGTGCCCTTTAATTCTGAACGTGATGATGCATACGTGAGGCTAGTGTATACTCATTAGTGTGTGGGTCCAGCCCTGGCTCTCTCTCTGTCCTTGCACGAATATATGGGTCTTCACACGTCCTCCGCAAAAGCACTCTTCTGCCGCCACCCCTCCTCTTCTCCCCCTCTTCTCTCTTTCTCTCAAAGGTGCTGATCAATTCACAGCCTCCTTCGGAGGTGTGAGACTCATCCCTGCACTTTGTGATTGGCTTAGGCGTCACAGACCCTCCGTCGTTCTCTTTCTCCCCTTCTCGCTATCTCTCATCGAGGGCAGCGGCCTACTCTTTTCACCTCTGGGCTCTGCCAGCCTGTGGCTATAGGCTCCGGTCAAATGAAATCACACTAATCAAACCTCTCTCTCTCTTTCTCTCTCTCCCACCTTCTCCTCCTCCTCTCTCGTGGCCCTGAGCCCATTAGCACACCTGAAATAATAACTCAAGTGACAAATGTTTTGGCACTTATAGCTGATAGACCAAGAGAACGGGTGGGATTGAGCACACCACACTCTCGGAGACTCAGACACGGTATTTTCCGATCCCAACTGTGTCAACAGGCAAAGCTGACACATTTAGAAATCATGTGAAAACTTGATGTTCACAATAAAAACACAAATCCAAGTGCAGTGTTTGTGTGTTTTTAATAGAAATTTCAGTTTTTAGATAGGGTTAGTTTCATTGATAACACGAGTTGGTTTAAGCATTCTCAACAAAACAATTCAATGATACAACCTTCATAAAAGTAACAATATCTAACAAGTGATTTTCTTTATACTTCTTTGTAATCGATTAATGTTATTGGAAACTGCGCCGTGCATTTTTTTTCTGCAATAAAATCCATTAACAAGCCGTATTAAACCTGATTATAATATTTAAAACTTAAAGTAAGAACGTAAACCCTGTCGTATAATTTGTGAAGTGCTGTTGAAACTTCTGTTGTTTAGTTTTTAATTTTTCATGTTGCACGAGCGCGCTTTTATGAAAGGCATTATAAACAGCATATTCAGTTTTGTATTTATTTAAGATTTGTAATTTATATATTACTGTTTTTGTTGTACTTATTCCTAATTGATGTTCGTCATTTACGGGAAAACGGAACAATTATTTACAGCCGAAAACCTAGAAGTCAACGCGCAATTTATTTTAATTATTGTTTTGCTAATTAAAGTGAACACAGGCGAAGTGGGACGTTTTCTGATGATTTGTTTTTAACACAAATACCCAAATGGTTACACCAGTATCACACCATGCGGTAAACGAAGCAGATTTAGAAGAATAAACTTAAAATAATAAAGATTAAGCTGAATTAAGAGTAAGTTGCGGCTCAATGACGCTTCATCAAACTTTGCCAAGTAGTCTACTTTTAAATATTCACGCAGTCTCCTTAGTCGTCATAATTGATTAAAATCATTTTAACTATTATTTAAGATTAGAGCGATATTATTGACGGCAAAACTCCTGTGTTTGTGCATGTCAGAAAAGCCTTTGCGTCTCTCATTAAAAAACAAAGAAAGAAAATGCAGTATGTTTCCAGTAGAAGGCGCACATGATCAAGCATACAGGTCACTGCGAGCCTTTGCATATGAAAAAAAAAAATGTTTTTTTCTGTAGTAGTTTACATTATTGCAAATCCAATTGGCCTGCAATACGTTTCTCAATTAAGAAGGATTTGAAAATAAAATAAGATTAAGCAAAATAAAAAAAACAAAATAGGCTCAAATAAAATCACAAAGCGAAATTTAAATAAAAACACTGATTTCAAATTTAATTAGGCCTATAAATAAACATGAAATAAATGCTTAGTGCTTCTTTTTAATGTTTCCAACTAATAAATCAAAAGTAAATAGCCTTAAACTATTTTTTTCACTGCACCTGTGGTGTAAACATTATTTTAAACATTGTTTCCGACTAATTGTTCAAATCCCTGGACGTGTTTGATTCATTTAGTTAGCCTAAAAAAATATGAACCTTCAAAAGTGCACAAAGTTTTTTTTAGTTTCACACTTCCGTCGTCATAATCTTGGACCATGGATTTAATTTCCCACACGATTAGTAGCCTATAACAATGATTCACTTATTTATATTTGCAAGTAATTGTCTCCGTTGCGCGCTCGGACAAGGAAACGCATAGAGTGGCTAAATGATTATTTGCATATTCAAACATTTCCCATTTGACAAGCAAGCCTTTGAAACACGCTGTAAGAGCATAATAACCAAGCAGTGGAAAGATCTAAAAAAGAAAGTTAGTAGCCTGCCTGCTGTTTTTTCTCCCATTCCCGCTAGTCTTGTAAGTCCCAGTGCTGGGGAAGGCAGGGTTCACTGCTGACTGGCCCCTGGCCCCTGGTCGTTGGTCGCTGATCGCTGCGGGGGGAAATAAAGGATGACCTCCGTTTGACTTCTGAACCACAGCGGCATGTTGCTTTCAATAGCGACTTACGGAGAGAAAGATTCAAATGAATAACAAATATTGAGGCAGAATGAGAACATTTTTGTAATAAAACATCCACACGTTGCAACACGTTCTTGTTTTCAAGAGTGACTCGAATTAGCCGAATAGTTCAAATCCGGCTTGTTCTAATTCTAAATTAGATATATTTATTGTAGAGCTATACTTAATATATATGTACTAAATACGTGGTGCACGTGTTCCTAATTATAGCCTATAAATAAGTTTGGTTAATTTATTTGGTTACACTTTATTTTAAGGTGTCCGTGTTACATTGTAAATATGTCGCCTACTGTAATAATTATTAACTTCATGTATTGCACTTACTATAGGGTTAAGGTTTGGTTCGGGGTTAGTTGCATGTAGTTATGAATAATTTATAGTTACTGCCTGTAATATGTGGGGACTTAAAAATAAAGTGTAACTCTTTATTTTAAGGTGTCCTTGTTAAACTGTATTTACGTTCTGCGTTATATCAATTAACTACATGTAGCTACTTAACTTGGTTAGTTACCTGTAATTGTGTGTGATTCAGTACTTACATGTGTGTTACCATAATTTTAATAATTAATTTAATCCTAAATGGATACTTTGAAACACACTCAACCCTATTGCGTGGTTGTACAAATGTCGTCAGTGCTTTCCGAGAGATATAATGCCCGTTTATTTGTCTCGCTAAAACGTCGGATTTATTTTGAACCATTTTACGTCGAACTATTCCCATCTCTCTTTCTAAGCCCAAATTATCCGAAATGATGGCATTAACTCGGTGATGCGTGCTGCAATCTGCTGACCCTCACTAAAAGGCAACCTAAACAGTGAAAGTCCTTGCCCTCATTGTGCTCTATAGCGTCCTTTTATAGATGCTAATTGAAGGAACTTAATTACTTTATAATGCTATTCTGGTACTGTGACAGCAGTTAAGCGTTTGGGTAAGTACAGCTTTCAAGTCATGCCGTTTGCTTCTCACATAATTGAGACAGACACAAAACTAATGTTAAGATTGCAAACATTAAGAAAACAAACGAGTTAACTCCACTCAGAGAGTATGCATTACAACTGTAGTAGCTACATAGCTGAAATCATAAGATTTTTTTTAACTAGATAAACTAAAACTTTATTGTAGACTCGGAAAAAGATAAGTCACTTACCAATAAAGGCGTCTGTTGTACGGCATATCTGTTACATTTGCTTCACGAATCCTCCTTTCGTTTGTGTTTAAGTCCACATCAGATCCCGCACCGCGCGGCGCGCACCCTTCGTTTGCCGATCGCTTTGGGGATTTGATGTAATTTCATGCCTGTAAATGCGCGCGACTCTTTCGCGGGAAGCGAGGATTGTGTTGTGCTCGTGGCAGCTGATAAGACACTGTTCCTTGCATTAATCGCTTCTGATCGATGACAGATGCTCCTCAGACAAACTTCATACACCTTGTCAGTGGGTCAGTTGTATTGCCCACAATGGTGCACTTCAGCCCACATCAGTCAGTGTGTGTGTTTAAAGCCGCTTATTCAGGCTTCATTTGAGCATTTAATGGAAGATGTATTATTTATAATAGCAAAGAGATTCCTTTATTTGGGGAGATGCATTTTAGATTGACCAGAACACAACCCCCTCTCCAAACTGTTTATGTTGCACATCGCCGTAGACAAAAGTTGAGGAATACGAAAGAGTGAATGAGCAAACGACAAAAACAAATACATATTTAGATATATAAAAACAATGATTATCTTGTCTCCGTGAGTTTTGTGTGTTTGAGTGGGAGAGGGAAGGAGACTGTGGGAGAGAGAGAGAAAACAGAATACGAAGAGTACATTTTCCCTCCAGATTACAGTATTTTCATTCCACCCTTTCGTCATTTATGGAAGCATATCGAGCGATAAATTAATGATTGATCATTCTTTGAACCAATAGACGGCTTGATTCACTGTAGCACGCTTTCATTGGACACTGCACCAAAAGTCCTAAGATCCTACAGTAAGTGGATGAGCCCATTCACAAATGGCGGGGGTGTTTTGGCTCAGAGCGCACGCGGCACTGCTGAAGTACAGCATATGCTGTATCTGAATAATGATGTTTGTGTGAAATGTAGAATAAATAGGCATATGGGATCATAACCACTGATATTTCGTATTATTCACGCGGTGCATTTTTATAGGCTTCCACGTGATAGCACACGACGCGTGGGTAAACTTCATTACGCGGCGTAAACTCGAGTTTCTCGACTGTTAATAGACTCTAAAATCATAACTGATAATAAACATACGAAGTGTTGAGAGTGATTCAATGTGAAAGAGTCCACGCTCCCCTGATAGTCACTGCTTTTATTTAAACACGTACACACCACTTTATATATCGTACGTTTTGGCATGAATTATGAACGCAGTGCCGTCGACCAAAAAGTGCAACGCGGTCTGTACATGTTTTTATGTCTCGACTCGATAGGTTGAATCGTGGTAGTGGTCCCACACATTTCACCCCCCTGCTTTGGCTGGAACTTGATGTGGCCCATCGCATTGTGCAAGACGCGACCTGTTATGGCCACCACTACTTCCGGGTTTCTGCAGTCTGGTCCAGATTCAGCTGCCGAGCCGCGTTCAACACACACTCATTGTACACAAACGGAGAAAGGCAGCTCGCAGCATCGATCGTGGCTCCTTTAAGAAAAACTAAGCCAGAATTATCAGCCCACCTCCTCTTGATCTCATTTAGAAGCTATTGCATAAAAAATCAACTCAGGAGCCGAGAGTGATCAAAGAAACGAGAGAGAGCTTCATTTTTTGAGCATTTGAGTAGTATTCTCGTTAGGGGTGCTAACCAGTGGAAGCGCGCAGAGGATCATCATTCATTCAGCACTTTGACAAGCTCGCGTTTGATTGATTGACAGCCGGAGTGGCAAAAAGCCATGAGATGCGCTAGTTTTGTTTGAGGGGCTGTTTTCCTACTGCTTTGGGAAAGAAGATTTCGCTCGATCCTTGTCGCTGTCCAGGGGAAAGAAAGCGAAGGGGACTTATCGCCGAACGCGCCTGCTGGCTGAACTTGTGGTGAAGGACTGGCTTCATCGCTCGCTTGAAAGAGGCGTTTGGATTTTTTCTTTTTCTTTTTATTTAGGGGGAAAACACATCCCGCGTTTGGAATTTGTGTGTTTATTTCCAATTCACCCTGGCCTGATAGGGGATATATTTTTGATTAAAGGAAGACGAGGGAGTGTGGAGGGCGATGGCGCAGAGGGTACGTATCCCGAAAAGTTTCTTCGACTCCGTATTGCTGAAAGCAGTTGGAAATACTGAAACGTGGCCGATGACAGTCTCGCAGTCAAACTTTCTCTTCTTTTGCCTGCCAGTTTTTCTTTTTTTCTGTCTTTTTTTTCTAAATCGCTCACTTGCGTGCATGTCTCTTTTGGGACACTGAAACAATTTAGGAACAAATATGATACTCTCTAATTACGTTTGACAGGGAGCAATTCCTAATTTTTGAACTAGCCTATACTTTTACTAAACGCACTGCAAGTATCTCTTCAAAAGGCCAAATTATTTAAAGCTTTGAATAGTTCAGCTCAAACTTATCATAATACATGTTATGATAACACACTGTGCAGG
The DNA here is from genome assembly GCA_038021265.1 of Cyprinella venusta. Classification (NCBI taxonomy): domain Eukaryota; kingdom Metazoa; phylum Chordata; class Actinopteri; order Cypriniformes; family Leuciscidae; genus Cyprinella; species Cyprinella venusta. The sequence goes on from CM075869.1 coordinate 6,090,945, forward strand.
AATATTAATAAGGAGCAAATGTATTTTTATTTTACTAATAACATTCACTTTCAAATAGCAGTGCGATGAACTTGTAAAGTTGAGCACTTTTTCCTTTGCATTTGTAATCAAATGTAAACAATCACAAAGTAGATTTCATCGCAAGCCTCCGACCTTTTGCTTTTGATGGAGGAACCACAACAGCACCCTGCTGTCCTGCTTACACCTCTGTAGATTTAGAATTCAAAAGTGTCATGTTCTCATCATCACACTTAGGCTTTATTACAATATCATGATACTTATAATAATTACGATAAATTATCAATGTCACTGGGGTTATTTTAAATAAACTAATCAAGGACTCCATTTAACCGGTAGGTTCGAATGAGCAATGTAAATTTGTGTTTAATTAGACTAATGTTAATAGTGCTACATATGCTAATATTTGAAGAAGCATATAATGCATTTAGTTTGACAACAATATAGCCTAATACACAGTTATTACATGCAAATGGCGTTACCTGTTACTCGAGCTGCACTTGTTAAAATATAAAATGCACATAAAATTGATATTTTTGTGATGATCTCCATAGATCAGCACTTCAAGTGAATGTGTCCGACGCTACATTCTATCTCTGTCTGTTTATTAAAAAAATCAATCAGCTTTTGCAATCAATAAATGGCGATGTTTGCGCATAGTGTAAGAAGCACGAGATAGTCTGCATGTAGAGTTGATATATTTAATTAATTTGTATTACCAGAACGTGTTTTCATTGCGCAAAAGCCTTATTTTTTTATTTTTTTTTTAGTCCGAGAACATCCGATGTAGCTGGCATTTATATTTTCTTTTAGTGTAGTTTTTTCCCCCTTCTATTTATACATTCAGTAAGATATAAAAGTGACAACATGGGAATGTTGCCCTTCGTGTGTGTGTGTGTGCAGTACGAAGATATACCCCACTATGGGATGGACGGAGTAGGAATCCCGAGCACGATGTACGGGGACCCGCACGCTGCCAGATCCATGCAGGCTGTTCACCTGAACCACGGGCCCCAGCTCCACTCCCACCAATACCCGCACACAGCCCACACCAACGCCATGCCGCCCAGCATGGGCTCATCCGTCAATGACGCTCTAAAAAGAGATAAAGACTCCATTTACGGGTACGTGGAGATAGCCAAGACATGTATTTTATGATGAACTTTGCCCATAACACATTATTCCACCCGTAAGTTTCTGTAAAAACTTGAGGCGCCATGAATGTTTAGTTTTTGTTTTTCTAAAAGTTTTCCCCCTTACTTTTGGATTAGCTCATCCTTTTAAAAACATGTGGATTTCTTTTTCTTGCTGTTTCTAATGTCTTACTTTAAACTTCAATATTTAAGTCGATAAATATTGCATTTTTATAACCGGGTAGCACTTTATTTTACAGTCCTGTTCCCCATATAAATGTACTTATTTTATTATTTACAATACATTAGTAATAACTTTCTACTAACCCTTAACCTACCTCTAAACCTAACCTTAACCCAGGTAATTACTTTATATTACCCGGAACTTTTTTTTAAAGTTAAGTAGGTATTGTAAAATAAAGTGCAACCAAAAATTGTTGCGGATAAAACATCGATGTGTGTGTAGGCTATTTCAGCTAGAACTTTTTTAATTGTTAACATCAGGCCTGCTTATTTGTAAAAATGTATAAAATACTTATTTTGGACAGATGAAGTGCTTCCCATACTACAAACACTCCTTAAAAAACAATTTTTCTCATGCTCATGTTCTGGTTATAATATGTGCAAATATGTGCGGAGTGACTCCAAAAGCGCCTAGCATACAAAAGCTGCTCGAGCATAATGGTTCTCGTCACAGTGCTGTATATAAATATGGTTGCCGTTCGAAACAGCAATTTATACGCATTCAGTAACCAGCTATAGAACTTTCTCCCATTCATTATGGATTAGATACGTCCCTAAACATTTACTCAAAATAGGCCCACTATTTGAACTACTTTAAACTGCATGCTTGGCCTAGACTCAACGCGAGCATTTGAGGTGCTCTAACCAACCCTGTAGTCCACTGTTTATATTGATAATACGTTCAGCAATCCAGTTTACATTTGACACGGTATTAAGCACAACTAACAAGCTCGTTATAACGCAAGTCACAAGTAAAAGAATCAACATAAACACCTTCATATTATCGTGGCGCTGTGGTACTCAAGCAGTTTTATTTGCTGACATAAATTAAATTTGAGTTGATTAAATATGAACTTCCCACACACAAATGAGATTGTTATAATGCGTTCTTATACTGTGAGATGGAGCTGTGAAGTGTTATAAAGTGTCGTGTGCTAAATGCTAATCCAGAGCTTCCCCCGCAGTGACCTGTGTGTTTTTATTCCAGGCACCCACTGTTTCCACTTCTAGCACTGATTTTTGAGAAATGTGAATTAGCCACTTGCACACCTAGAGAGCCCGGTGTGGCTGGAGGCGATGTTTGTTCATCAGAGTCTTTCAATGAAGATATAGCAGTGTTCGCAAAACAGGTCAGAAACTGTTTTATTGCGCCCACAAAGTTTTAATGTATGTAACTTTTTACCATACTATCATAATACATTATATTAATTTTACATTAATGAGCTAATCAATGCATTTCAATTTAATTTGCGTTTTTATTAACTTTTTCCCACACAATTTTAAATTATTTACATCCATATCGTCTCAGATTCGAGCAGAAAAGCCGCTATTTTCATCAAACCCTGAGCTGGATAATTTGGTGAGTAAATTAATATTATTTTGTATTTTCCTGAAAGAGTTTTAAACTTTCATGACCTATTCAGAAAGTTATGTTGGTTTCTTCATAGCATTGCTAATTGTTACGGCTAACTACCATTTTGGTTTTAATCGTCTTTCTTTTTTTTATGTTGATAGAGGACACACATCCCCCTTGTTACAGCATGGGTTAAAGTGATAATGTATTCATAAATGAAGTACAATCTGACTTAATTGCCATGCATTGCCTAGATAGCAATCTCATGTCGTAAATGATCCTAAATGTCATAAATCACGTAATTGTGTAACTATCGTTTGTAATAGTCCTGAGCCTGTTGATTCCGTCACCTTTAAAGTGAACCCCTTTTGTTCTTAATTTGTTCATTTTCCCCAGATGATACAAGCCATTCAAGTTTTACGGTTTCATCTTTTGGAGCTCGAAAAGGTAATCAAAGTTTCCCTCAACTGGCCAGTCCTCTCTTCAAACCTATGGGCCTCATCTGCATAAATGTATTTTTCCTGGTCTGTTGTAATTAGTGTCAAAATCAATCACGCTGCCTATTTCTCCTCCGAGTTTAATTACAAATGTAACCTGCTTCCACGGCCACAGATATTCCAGAGCAATAATTGCACTGTTTCTCTGCTTGTTGTTGGGTGTTTTAATTCATTAGGCCTATATGATTATATGATATGATAAAGTCGACCGTGTTGCTATCGGCGTTTGTTAGCGGCGATACAATTTGCGGGAATTTTATCAACACCTGTTTCCACGACGAAAGTGAGCCTATCAAGTGATTTATCGCCGAACCATATAGTTTTACAGTATTGAATACACATAATAACCATTGGCTCCCAGTCTCCAGATATTTGCAGGAGCCTCTGGGGTTTTATGTGTGCTGAGATAACTCGGCGAAGCGATATTTCGAGCATTCATCCATAAATGAAGAATTCTGAATGTCATCCACCATACTATTCCCTCGTAAAGAGGTGGTAATGAAATAACTGGACGAAATTAAACAGTTTACCTTAAATGTCAGTCAAGCAGGCCATGTCTCTAATGGCCACAACCCCGGGAGCAGATGAATTTAACACGGGTGTTGAATACGGTGTTGCCCGTGCGTCGTCTTGTCAGTGTCAATTTTCGGCGATATCTCTATTTTGAGAGGGAGTAAAGTTATTTCCTATTCTGCATGCGTCTGATAGCTATCAGAGAAGGCCATTGGGAGAGGTTTTCCATGTCAATAGGAGTTCTGGATGCACTTGTCAACTCGCAGTGATGACCCTTTGTGATTTCCCCCCCTTCCTTTTGCATCTATAGGTACATGAACTTTGTGACAATTTCTGTCATCGGTACATCAGCTGTTTGAAGGGAAAGATGCCCATCGACTTGGTTATAGACGACAGAGAAGGAGGATCAAAATCAGACAGTGAAGAAATTACAAGATCATCGGGGCCCCTTGATCAGGTACGTGAAGGAGTCCATTTCTTTCCCGGCCATTCAGATCGTCTTTTTGGGTCACTTTCTCTGCTCGGCTTTATTTGCATACGATTAAGGCTTTTAAATTCCATCGGATTGAAAAATTTGGAATAATGTGGCCTATTATTGCTTCATTACGGTTTGATCCCGGAACTGACCCGAGGAGATTAGCTCGTGAAAGCATTGCCATAAACTTGACCTGTTTCTTGTCGATTTTAATTTAGTCCTTTCCCTCTTCTTTTCTCTCGTCTGCCTTTTTTTTTAAATCAAACCAAACGGTTAGGCTATATATGGTATATTACGGAAATATTACGAAGCTAATGGAGACATAGCTACAGTAGACATTTAGAGATTTGGTGCTTTGGTTTTCTGCTGTTGTTCACGCTTCATTAGTTGCCTTGTCAGTGTTTTTCCTCAGACAAGAGCGCGCATTTGCTCAGAGTTCTACTCTCAGCGCTTTGAATAGCCTAGCACAAGCAGCGCGCGTTCATGTTTAAGCAGGAGCTACTGTGCCATATACAGTATTCTCTGTACTAGGAAAATCTATTCTGTGTGTCTGTGGTTTTTTTAATATGCGCCAGCGTGTGCTGGTGAATTCTTTGATGTTTCTTGTACTTTACGCACTTTTAATTCAACTTTCGTGTCCATTGCTTTTAGCGCAACAAATCGATAGCCTTTATAAAAAATATATGCAACCTATTTTTTTTTTTAATTAATGAGTCCTGGGAGGGGGAATTGTTTAAACAAGTGGCTATATTAAGGGGATTAGTGGATTCACCAGCATAAAAAGTAATGAAGCGATTAGGCTAAATAATTTAAATCCGTCATCTTCCATATGGCTGAGTGGTCGAATAAAGCATTGAGCAGTTTTATCTTTCCAATGAGTGCCACCAGTATTATACGAGGAAGAGAAAACCCTGTTCCATTCATTACTAAACAAGGCTTTGATAAAACGACCTCTGGTTGTTTTAGTATTCTATCTCGGCTGCATTAATGATTATGTTAATGAGCAGATCTGTGCTGATGCATCTAAATCAACGACAGCATTAAATAGCATGATGCCAATTGTGTATATAACTCTTTTAAGAAAACTCTATGGGAGGGATGTCTTTTTTTTTTTTTTTTTTTTTTTACTTTTGAGCAGAGATGAATCTAAACGATAGAAATAAATTAGGCTGAATACCCCTGGGTATGCAGGTATATAACTTGATAAGAGCAATTTATGATTTGCTCGAGGGCACGAATTCAGATCTTTAATTGACTTTAAGATGAAGACGTGTCCCATATAATTTTTTCATGATGACGTCTAACGTTTAAATACGTAGAATATATTGTAAAGATGTAGCTGTTTACATCTTTCCTGAGAGTTGATTCCCCAATTTAAACTGACCAACTTTTCAAAAGTTTGCTAATGCGAGAGAATCTGTTTTTGTTTTATTATGAATTGTAGGCTACGCAAAGCCGCTAGTTATGATTGCACTGCTTAAAATTTGATCCAACTAATTTAACCATTATCTAAACTGAACTAACCATGAGCAATACATTTTGTAATAGTATTTGTTAATCTTTGTTAACGTTTGTTAATACAAATAGCTACAGATGTTCATTGTTTGTTCATATTAGTTTACAGTGAATGTTAACAAGATTTTAATAAAGTATTGGTAAATGTTGAAATTAACATTAACAAATATTAAAAATGCTTTATAGGTGCAGTTCATTAGTTCATGCAAACTGATGTGGTTAACTAATGCACCTTAAAGTGTTACCAATAAGTTGATAAGATGCGTAGCGATCTCTGTGCAGTTTTTGGTTAACAAAGTTAAAGTTAACTTGATCGAGTAGGCTATTTGACTCTCGTATATGTATTTTGCTTTTTGCTCCTTCTTTTTTTGGGCACAGTTCTGAGCTCGCCAGGCGGTGACATCCCTAACGAATTTGCGTCGCTCGTGCATTATCTCGTTCCATATGTATTTTTAATATATGCCCTCGGGCATAAAGTTGAATTGGACTGGAAAAAAAATCTCCTTTGTGCAAATTCCCAACAATGTTAACAAGAGGGAGAGGCGGTTCATTTATTCAAAGGCCAATTTATTCCAGCAGGAATACTGCAGCATAAGAAAATCTGAAATATACATAGAATTTATTAAATTCTGTGGTCCAGCGCGGTTCTGTGTTTTCGTCCTCCGTGCACTGAAGCATCGTATCAATAATGTCTCAACTCCAGCTTAGCATTGTTTTGCAAGTATCTTGTGAAGAGAAGGAGGGCAGAGCTCAGGGGTGAAAAAGTCAGTCTCTCTCTCTCTCTCTCTCTCTCTCTCTCTCTCTCTCTCTCTCTCTCTCTCTCTCTCTCTCTCTCTCTCTCTCTCTCTCTCTCTCTCTCTCTCTCTCTCTCTCTCTCTCTCTCTCTCTCTCTCTCTCATGAATGCGGCTCGGCCAGTTTGGATCACGTTGTTTCCCTCGGCTATATTGCGCTGATAAACGCGGGGCCACATGAGCCTCAGGTGCCGTATGAGCCGGGACTAGTTAACTACTGGTTAACCCCTTCACTGCGGTCTTCAATCTGGAGGATCATGTTCAGTAGATCCTGCTACCACTTTATATTATATAGGCCTATGTGTAAATGATCTCCTATATTAAGTCGTATATTATTTATTATAAAAGTCGTATATTATTTAAACAATCTGAACGCGCATGTAAAGTGTGACACAAACATATGCATCTTTAATTAAGGGCACATTTTTAGGTTATTTTAAATGTTTCTCTAACACTGATCTGATCACAGTCTTGATCAACCTTCAAGTGTTTTTTTTTTTATATGAGTTCTTGACTTTATGTATTACAATTGTTGCACTGAAAAAAAATATGATCAATAAGTTGTGACAACATAAGGTTTTACATTGCTTGAACTCATCAAAATAAGTTTAGCAATTTATTTAAACTTTTTTTTTATAAGTTATACAATATTCAACACATTTTCTAAGCCATTTTAATGTAATTTAAGTTGAAATTACATAAACAGCCAAGTTGATTGTATGTAAACAAACAAACAAACTAACAAAAAAAGCCACCAAGTTTTTTTTTTTAACAGTAAAAAAAGTATTTTTTTTCTAAACCAGGTTCAGGTTCATCAATTAACTTGAAACGCAAAAAATGAAATAGTTTCTTTCTGAATTAAAATGGAATACTGATTTGATAGGTAAAAAAAGCCTTTAACTTTAATGCAAGAATTCTTAATTCTCTACAATGCTTTATGTGAAGGCAATGACAAGAGTATAGACATGCAGTGACTTTTTGTTATAAAATACTAAATGAACTGAGATTATAAATGAACTGAAATTATTCAATTAATTTAGGAAATTGCACAAAGTTAAGTTTTATGCATTAATTATCAAGTTAAAAAGTTTTTTTTTAAGATTTAAACATTTAAAAAAGAACTTACAAAACAGCAATAAAAGTATAAAGCTATAATAATGTAAACCTTAAAACTGACTTGGGTAAAACTATGATAGATTTAATTTTGGTTTCTTTTCTTTTCTTTTCTTTTCTTTTCTTTTCTTTTCTTTTCTTTTCTTTTCTTTTCTTTTCTACCTTGGGGACAGAAAAGTTATCCCAGTTGAAGAATCACCCACATTACTTTTCTCTCTCTCGTTTGTTATACAATTTTTATTATTATAATTATTATTTAAGTGTGCTATAGAAATAGTTAAGTGAAAGGAGTCAAGATCGATTTTGATACAACCATTCATCAACTAATAGATTTAGTGGCGTCAGAGTAATGACTTTATCTTAAGTTTCGGCATGTTTATTGCCTTCTTGTGCCTCGACTCAAAGCAGGATCGCTTGTTTTCCGATTGGCTGGCTCACGGTGACTTGTGTGTGACGTGTTTGCTCCGTGCTGACGCTCTCTTCCACGGGCTGCAGCGTTTGCACAGTTGTCTTTAATTGCAGAGAGGCACTGCCATTTGCTAATGAACTCAATGCCATGCAAACCTCCGCAGTGCTTAGACTTCAGTACTCGAGGGCTCTTTAGATTATTCCATGCGGCCTGAAGAGGGGTTGAAATAATTGAAATGCTGAATAGTTTCTCTGTTTGCAGTTTCCTCGCTGTTTTGTTCAGGGCCAATTTAAAAACTAAGGGTGTTATTACGAGAGTTGAAGCTATGTTATTGATGAATCGCATAGAGGCCACCCAGAAGTTGTGCCATGTGCTTAATAAGTTGTGGTTGAAAATGTAGTTTTGCACAATTTCATAAGCTCAGCTTTCAGTGAATGAGAACACATAGGACTGTTTTTGAAATGATGTTGTGAGAGATTCCTTTGGTTGCTGGTTTAACTTAAAAAAATAAGTAACCTAGTTGCCTTACAAAATTTAAGTTGATTGAAATGGAAAAATTGAGTTACTACAATAAAGGAGATTGATTTAATCATCAGAAACTCAAAATTTTATGTTATCATAACTACATAAATTATCTAAGTTGATTTGACAAAATAAAACATGTTGTCAGTACAAATCATGAAAATATATATATTTTTACAGTGTGTCGAATGTATCACTCGCACTTGCAAATATCTTTTCACACTTTCGGGAGCACAGAATCTGTTTTTATTCACTCTTTTTAAAGAAATGCAGATTATTTGCGTCTTTTGATAGTATAGCTGGGCGACATTAAAAATATTATGTGATCTAATTATTCTGTTGGAGTAATGTTGGATGCTTTCAACCATTCAACAAGTGACAGAAAGAGCAAACATGACTATTACCCTTTAAAAAAGTGGCATTGGAAAATGATATAAAAGTGTTTGATCAATTTAAAACAGAGTTAACTACTATTTTTAAAGATCTAGCCCTATTCATATTTACATATACTAGAAACATATCATGTTGCTTCATGCTAAGTGCTATAAAAAATATTGTTGGTTTAACTTAAAAAATGAAGCAACCTGGTTGCCTTAACTTTAAGTTCATTGAAATTGAGTTACTCAAAAACTCAAAATATTATGTTATACTATTCATACACATATAATGTTGCTTCATGCTAAGTGTAACACTGTAAAAAATATATATTATTGGTTTAACTAAAAAAAATGAAGTAACCTGGTTGCCTTAAAACTTTAAGTTCAATGAAATTGAAAAATTGAGTTAATACAATGAAGAAGATTGATTTAATAATCAGAAACTCAAAATATTATGTTATCTTAACCACATAAATTAAAGTTGATTTGACAGAAGAAAAAACGTTGTGATAACAAATCACGAACATTTGGTTTTTTTTTTCCTTTAGAGTTGTTTCCACAGTTAAACTTTGCAGTTATTCCATCGTTTTCTCAACTTTTGAGAAACGAAGCTTGAGGATTCCACTCCGAAGTCTTTCCGCCAGTTTTGTAATTAAAGGAGGTGTGTGATTACCCAGTAGTGCCATTAAGGGCGACTTTACTGGTTTTGAAACGAGATCTCACCCACAGGCCATTTTAAGAGATTTCGCTTTCTCTGTAGACCAAAAGTCCCTCCTCCCTCTCCATTTTGCCTCGTAAGATTTGTTAAAGGAGGTGTTTGGGGTACTGTTCTAGGATTCACCCTCCTTTTTTTGTTTCCGTGCATGTCATTACCACATCCATTCATTTAAAAGGCCCCGACGCTTTTCTGCAGAGTTGAACCGACGGCCACGTGGTCTGTTATCAACCTTGAGGATCTCAGCCTTATCAACAAGCCAGGGTAAACAAATAAACAAGTGTCCTGAACAGATTTAGTTTCTGGTTGCAATCCACCGGGCAGAGTTCATGTGTGAACCTTGTGCTTCCCAAGTATTTCCCAGCAGAGCTTGAGTATTTTAGTGAGCTTGTTCAAGTGTCTTTGCTAATCTGGTTTGATGAGGCATATAAAACTCTCTCTCCCTCTCTCTCTTTATATCTCTCTCTCTCTCAGTCTGTTTTGTTGTGCTATCTAGATAAAGCCAGGAACCAAAAATAGCCTAGTACAATGTGACACTGGTGAGTCTGTGTTAAAAAAAAAAACGAAACAGATAGAGTGAGAGAGCAGTCACTGTGGCATGAAATTGTAAACATATACTGTTTATGAGTTTTCTTTCCCCTGTGAAGTCTACAGTAACCTGCAACATTTTTCTTTATTATTATAAATGAATTGGAAGCCCAATATTCTTCGCATGAGCGCGTGTATAATGTGCAGAGAAAGAGAGCTTCCATCTAAGACCCAACACAATGAAAATGCAATGAATTGGAATGCCTCACCGATCATAGCAGAATCAGAATTTCCAGCAAGGAAAATCTTTTCATGGCGAATTAAGTGGTGGAGGAAGAAAACGGTAATGAAAAAAAAAAAAGAAGAAGAAGAAGGAAAGGCACAGATGACAAACGCTTCTCCCTGGGCTACGCACTGCAGCTTTAAGAACTTTAGCTAAAGCTATGCAGAATAGAATGTGGAAAATTGAATTTACTAAACAATTAAGCATTGAATTAATCTACATCCTGCACTGGAGAGAGAGAGAGAGAGAATGACGCGAGGAGGGAGAGAGAAAAGGAGAAAACGTGGAGGGGGAAGGGATGAAGCCCCCCCCCCCCCATCCCAAAAAGAAAAGAAAAGAAAAAAGCACTGAATAAATTGTAGCTAGCTCATTAGAGGGACAGTGAATATATCAAGTGTGTTGTTGTGTGCAGGCACTCATCTCTCCTGTAACCATCTGCATCCACACCGCCTCCACCCTCTGTTCATTCTGGCCCACATATTTACTCGTTCTCCCGCGCGCCTGTGCGCTTTCCTCCGGGTGTCTGCTCCACGGCGGACTGCGCCGCGGTTCTGCCTGGGCTTTTTTATATTATTAATTAGCTGTTAGATCTGCGGTGGACGAGATTGTCGGGGCAGTTATAAATAGACTGGAGTGCACCCTGGAGATGTCACTCACCCTCGGCCCGAGACCCTCCCCCATTCCCATGGGGCCGAGCGACAGCCTCCCACAAGCCCCGCTGCTCTTTTGTTCAATTACAGTTAATGCAATAGTTTGCTATTTTCTCCGTTCTAATTATATTTTCAAGTGGGATTTGTTGTGCGTAAAAAAACATCCTTTTACGTGTGGGCACTCTAGGGTTCTCGGTCTCCAGGGTGCTGTACCATTCTTTTCCACAAAGCTCTGAATAAACAAGTTCCCTCCATTTTTTCTCTCTCTCTCTCTCTCTTTCGCTCTTTCTTTGCAAAGAGTTTTAGAAACTGGCAATTTCGGTTTTAACTGTTTGCTCCCTGGGCATGTGTTCTAGATTACCTCTTACGGCATACTTTTGGTATGCTGCAGAATACACCATTTTTTTATTTTTTTTTTTTTGTGACTGTTTCTGGACATTTTTAAAAAAATATATCTAGAGCGGCTGGCACTATTTTCCTCAGAAGTTATGTGGCAGACTTGTGGCAAATATATCAAATGCAGTTTGGTTTGTTCCATTTTTTTTTTGTATTATTAATTTAATATTCATGAATATACTTTATCTAATCAAAAAAAAAACTGTGCCAACAGATTACAAGCAATATTATTAATTAGTTTAGTTTAGTTTATTTATTTATAAAGCACTTTTAAAAACAACAAGTGTTTGACAAAGTGCTGTACACTTGTATCCTATTTCACAACTACAAACAGTTGACGACACAAAATAAAAGCCAAAAACAAATAATCGACAATACAAAGTAATTGTCAAATTGTCGATAATTAAATTTAACAAATTAGATTTGAGTAATAATTAATCAAATTAATTCCTTAAAAGTTAATCTTAAAATGAGTAAAACTTACAACAACACTAAAAAAACAAAACAAAAAAAACCCCATAAATTTAAGTCACCATTATTGTGATCAGTGTTTGTTTTAGGTTTAAAATGACGGTTTTCTCCTTCAGTGATTCTGCTTGTTAACATCAGGTGTCTTCAATGTTGGCAATATAAAATAGTTCTTAATTAATATTTGACGTCTGTCTGTTAGTGAGATATTTTTGTTATTTTTATGTTTTGTTTTAAACTTTGCTCGTTTTAAATGGTTAACTTTTAAGGAATAGTTTGATTAATTATCACTCAATTCTAAATTTGTTCAATTTAATTAATAATATTGCTTGTAATCTGTTGCCACAATTATATTGATTAGATAAAGCATATTCATTTTATACAGAGTACAGTAAAAAGAGATCAATATTTACACGTTTAGTTACTTCAGGAGTGTAGCTATAAAATCAACAGAGCTAAAACCTCTGCTTGCCCTTTATACATTTATGTTTGTTATGTTTACATTTTGACATAATTATGAATAATGAAACATTTGGGTGACACTTTTTTTAAGGTGATACACATGTACTTACTGTAGTAAAAACAGTCAATTATGCGGAAAGCCTTTGTCTGTAATGCATTATAAAAAGTGTTCATAATGCATCATAATGCATTATTTCTTTTCATAAATAATTGTAACCAAAGTTACAATGCATTATAATATTCACAGATATCTTGTTACACTGCTTGTTTGTCAAGTTTTAATGCATTATACTTTTGAATGGTGTTTTATGATACAATTACTCATGAGACTATACAATGCATTATACGTTTCATTACAAAGCATAATTAATGCATTAAGATACTTTTATAATGGATTATGCATAAAAGCTTTAAGTGTTACCAATTATGCATAATTACATAGTAACCCAAACTCTAACCCTAACCATAACTCTATATAGTAAGTACATGTAGTTGATTAATACTACTTTTTTTTTTTTTTTTTTTTTTTTTTTTTTGGCATGGCCATGTTTGTGCATACATGTAGTAATCTGTAAGGGCAAAACTCTTCAGATTTCCACAGAAATTAAAAGTTCTAAAGTCATTCCAATTTAATATTTTGTCTATTTTGATTATACTTTCAGCTTTCAGTAATACACCATTCTTAAAGGAGTAGTTCACTTAAAAAAAAAAAAGAAAAAAAAACTTTTGCTGATAATTTACTCACCCCCATGTCATTCAAGATGTCCATGTCTTTCTTTCTTCAGTCGAAAAAAAAAAAAAAAAAATAAGGTTTTTGATGAAAACATTTCAGGATTTTTCTCCATATAACCAAACGGTTCAAGGTCCAAATGAGAGTTTCAGTGCAGCTTCAAAGGGCTTTAAACTACACCAAACGATGAATAAGGGACTTATCTAACAAAACGATCACTCATTTCACAAATAAATAAAACATTTAAAGTTTTATAAGCACAAATCCTCGCCTTGCTCAGTTCTGTGACGCACGTTCATGAGTCTCCCGTTCAAACTCGTTCATCAAAATGAACGAATCTTTTTTCGAGTCATTGAATTAACCAAATGACTCAAAAAAAGATTCGTTCATCCTTCAAACTGTCATTTGGACCTTGAACCGTTTGGTGCCCATTGAAGTCCATTCTATGTAGAAAAATCCTGGAATTTTTTCATCAAAAACCTTCATTTCTTTTCGACTGAAGAATTTTTTTTTTAAAGTGATCTACTCATTTATCTATGTTTAGAACATTATTCCATGTTCAAATGCCTGGAACTGAATATTCACCTAAAATTGGCCTAAAAAAAGGTCTAAAAAGATTTCCTGGGCCTGCTATTGAGCATTATCAACTCTGATGCTCATATTTTCCTCCCACACTAGTGTTACTTTTGTGGAGGCACCATGCGATAAGAGGCAACATCTGTTTTGTTCTATAGTACAAGTAGGCCCTGCATGGGGCTGAGTGTGTGCAGGCCTCGGATCGCCATTGTGCCGTCCACTTCTCTTTATCCCCATGTCTGCTCCATTTGCCACATACCATCCGCCCAACAGCTGACACTTTCTCTCTATTATACACCTAAGCTTAATTGTCAATAGGATTTCTATCTTTTTTTGTTCCTCCTCCTCTTCCCAACTTCAAGGAGAATGGCTCTTATTTGATTTCATTTTGATTCGCTAGGCCAGCGACAAGCGAACAGCCTCTCTCACACACACACATATACCCTCCCTCGCTTTGGGATATAAGAGATGAGTGACTGGCTCTTGTTGTATTCAGAGTTAGCCAGTTCATGTGTATGGACAGGCATACACATCTTAGCTGCTAGGGCTAATTCTTCATTCATTGTCTTTATTTTTTGGTTTCTGGATTATGGATATTCAGTCTTGGGTAACAACTTTTTTTAACTTACAATTTAAATGTGTTAATTAAAATAGTGCTGTTTTGCTACATTCTCTTGGTTTTGTGTGAGCCGAAGGAAGCCAGTGATTGGGTTTGGTCCATAAGTCTTGTAAGCTTTGCTGATTGAAGAAGTGCTGTGTGAGGTTGTAGGGACTGATATAAGAGGATGAAAAACAACCAAATGAGGAGCATCTGATAAAGCCAGCTGTCTTTGTAACATGGGACTGTAGCATGATCTGATGCCTGATTGTGCGCCTCTCTCTCTCTCCCTCTCCGCACAGACCTCATGGAACAGAGACCATGATGATACAGCTTCTACACGCTCCGGGGGCACACCGGGACCATCCAGCGGAGGACACACATCGCACAGCGGGGACAACAGCAGCGAACAAGGTAAAGTTCTGAGACATCCTTTGATGCATATGTAAGGGGAAATGTACGGTCACCCCACCATTATCGTAGAATAAGCCTCTGTGAATTATACTGCATGTTAAACAACTACTTACCAATGAAATAAATCAAAGGACAAGAGGAAGTAGCAGAGTTGGGTAGAAGATATGCGATAGCGATCACTTGTGTAGTTTGCACAATACTTGACTATAGCGTGATTGACCAATCAGAGTCAAGTATTCCAGAGAGCAGTGTAAAAAGCGTGTTTCTATGAAAGTGTCAGCCAAGCTTGTGTATGTAGAGAGCAGGAGAGAGTTAAAGCAGATGTTTAGGCCGTTGCTGGCCAGTGATGTGGCGTAGGTCCATCAGCTGGTTGTGATAAGACTGCATTAATGAACCTTCCTCTGGGCCCATCTGGACAGGGGGTCTGAAGAAAGACGCTGGTGATGACAGTCTAACAAAAGAGATTGTACTCTGATGAAGCTTTATATGTTCTGTTATACTCCAGTCCAAGAGTTTTTAAAAATTTCAAAGAGAAACGATAAATTCTCAAAAAAACAGTCTTCTTGGTAGGATTTCCCTCTCACTAACTGCAAACAGAGTCATCAGACGTTCGGCATGGCGATTGGTTAGTTGCGTGGTTTCGCCAATGAGAACTGGCGTGGGAGGTGCCGAATGGAGGAGTGGAGGAGGGTTTCAAACAAACTGTAGGCAAAAAGCAACTTCATTTATTATTGAAAGGGATGTCAAGGCAGCAGTTTGAGGGCTGCACAGCCAGCAGGCAAAGCAGGATGAGAGCAGAAAGGACCACATTATGTTCCAGATGACTGAGCAACGATTTATTTACCAGCGCCGGTTTTCCCCCTCCACAGAGAGGGAGAGCAATAAGAGAGAGGCCGGCCCAGCCGAGTTGGTCAGATGGCCGATGACTAATGGCCGGTTGCTCGCAACACACTCTGATTGGACGCCTTAATGAGCACATTTTGTGCCGAGTTTGGGCTCCTGCCTACGGTGACCTCTGCTCTTTATTGACCAAAGTGACACGTCATTTTTCACATACTTCCAATTATCGTCAGGCTTTTTAATGTCCACCCCCCTCCTGAGTCCCCTCATGTTCCCTCACCCCAGTGTTTTGGATGAGTGTTTGTTGTGTCGTGCGCTAGCAGGAAGAGGCTGAGCTATGAACCTGGATGTATGCTGAGTTTGTTCAGCGTGAACAAATGACCCAAGCACTTTAGCCCCTTCGGCATAATTCATGCCGTTGGAGGTTTAGTGGAAGTATTATGTTAATATGGGTTAATTGTCGATTGTGTAAAGCAGTGCTGCTATCCGCATTAGCATGTTCTTGTAAGGAGTGACTTCATAATCCCAATAAGACCATTGCTGTTAGCCAAGAAACTCATGCCAATATGTCCCCAACTGGCCCCTCTCTCGGTCTCAGACTTTCTTCTGAGATTGTTTCTTTCCATGTGCCTACACTTATAATTATCTTTACCAAGTTATCTACCTTATAAACATCTACAAGAGTCTTGTTGCTACTGCGTATTTCCTGCATCTTTGAAATAATGCATCATAACAAACAGTCATAAACCTTCCGACTGCAAAGGAACATTGTACCCACATGCACAACATAGTACATCTGTAACCCATCAACATAGAGATTGGCACCATAGCTGATGGTTCTAGTGGTTGCCATCCACGCCATGTTTTCCATACCGCACCTAAATCGCATCTTAGTACGACCGAGGACAGCATTTTCCTTGTTCATGACTCTGTGCCCTTCAAAGTGCGAGCGTTCCCCTTTAAGTGGGGGGAATAAAGCCCGCTCCTCCCTCAATGCACTCACAGAAACTTTCTTAGCGGAGTCCAGCAGAGACTCAGTCCAGCCCATCTCTAATTAGACCCCATATATTAGCGTAGCGTGCTCGCTCGCACCCGCCTTTGTTTAACAGCCGTCCTCTCGGGGGACATCTTCTGGAATTGTATCTCGAAGCCATCTCTTCTGAGCATCCACCCTCAGAGGGTAAAAAGAAAACAAATCGTTATTATGGACTGTCGAGTATCGCTCACTCTGGACTCTTGGCAAGACCGGCGCCCACCCAGATTAAAAGAGACACCCTTGGGCTGCAGTGGGAACGAAGGCGATGCGAACCCCTACCAAAAAAGGGAAGGGCGCGTGGAAAATGACATGCTCTCACATACGCCGAGATCATGCTGAGTGTTTTGAAAGGCTTTGGGTTTCTCTGCCTCATCAAAGGGTCTGGGAACAAGGTGATGACTACAGGAGTCAGATATGTATCAGCAATTACCAGGACCCATTTGCGAAAGGCCCCATGTGTGCCAAGTCAAATAGTTCCTGTGAGGCTCTTGTTATTGTCTGCATAAATTTACATGCGGACTCCAAAACTGTACTGCGGTACGACTGTGGGAGCCAGTCAGAGCTACTCAAAGCGAGTTATGAAGTTCATTTACTTGACCAAACTCGACTGGAATGTCTATTGACGAATGCGACCATTCAGGTGTGGTGTAAACAGGTCAATTTACTGTTAAAACCCACTGAAACGGCCTGAGATGTGTGAAAACTGTGGAATGTACTTGTAAAAAAAATATGCAGGTCAGTGAACAGTAGTGTAAATGTTACGCTGACTCGTTGGATGCTACTACTTGTGCCGAGAAAAGCCGCAGCTAAACTTCATGCATCAAACTAATCATTACTTTGCTAGATTGATTGTGGTGAGTGCTGTTGTCATCATTGACTTAATGGTCAGTTTGCTACCGGCCTGTGTGAAGGTCAGTCTGAGCGAGAGCACTCATTGGCTCCTGGCCACCATCTCTGCCCTGCGATTGGCTTGCGTCTGAGACTGACCAGCAGACATGGCCTCTGACAGGATGCCAGCGAACCTCCGAGGCTGGACCCGCCCTCCGAGCCCCCGCCTCACGTGTTTGTCAAAGTCACCCGTTAATTGCAACGATTGTCCAGCAGACTGGAAGAACCCTGCCCCTTTCTCTCTCGCTCTTTCTTTCGGTCTCTGAGTGCCGCCTGCATGCCTTTGCAGTTCTCGTGTGCTATTTTCAGTGCTCTCCTCAATCGCTGAGTGCACTACAACGCTGATCACTTTCCTTTTTGATTTTACAGCAGGGTCCTGGCTTTGTTTATCTCAGTCACTTTGAGCTGTTAGGAGGACGCCTCTCCATTCGCTCGCTGTCTGGATGCCCTTGCTCTTTGACTTTGTTTTCTTGCTTTAATCGTGCCTGGTGTGTGCTTCAAAGAGCGGTAGGAGCTCTATGTTGTCATTCAGGTGTAGTCAGTCAGTGGTTGTTCCTGCCTCACTAGATTCTCCTCTGTGCATGCAAAAGGGCTGCACACAGGAGGGGGAGGCTGAACGCTCTATGCTCTCTCCGTGTATCAGTGGCAGCACGTTGGTGGGGTAATCTGGTTAAATCAGAGGCATAATGGCTGATAAAAGGTGTGCGGTTTTTATAGTGCAGGGATCTGAGAACCGGCACCGGGCGGCCCGAGCAGCCCCTGCTGTTTTTCTCTCTCATTCACATCACACATCACATCATACACACCCACAGAAGGAGCAGAGAAGAAAGAAGGAGCATAGAGAAAGCAAGGGATCACAGGAAAAAGAGTTAGGTACCAATTCCAGGAAGCGTTTGGGAATGCACATGCTTGACAAGAAGTACGAAATCAAAGAACAATTTTTATTTCACACAATGCATCGTGTTCTCTCTTCCAAGCCCCTTTGCATGATGCGCTTGTCAATTTCACATATACAACAAAGTCAAGGAGATGCTAGCCGGTGTCAGAGAAAGGCACGAATGGAGCTGTCCTCTGGGAAGGATAGCTTGTGGAACTTAGGGGAACCTCTGAACCACTGTCGTGTTTATGACCCCACTAAATCTCAATAGTGATGGCACAACCGACAACCTACCGCTTGTTTCTCCGAAAACGATCAGCACCAATGGCTTTATGGCCCCACTCCTGATAAGACTGTATGTACGCACAGCAGTCCCATGGTGAAAAAAAGGGGAAACGCCACTGGTTCCCACACCAAGGGACAGTTTGCCTTTAGGATTAGGGTGATGTCCTCTGTCATGTGGGAAAAAGGAGAGTGAAAAGTGAGAAAGTGCAAGCAAACAACCCCCCCCACACACCTTTTCCTCATATATCAGCTGTTTCTTCTGCTTTCCTAATCATTGCCTTTAACTAGCTTTCATAGTCTGATTGAGCACCTTGTCTCTGGGCAGATAATACTCATAAAGCTGGTGTATAAAGTGTCACTGTTGTGTTTGCTCTTCTGTTTGCTCTGGGATTTAACTACTGCTGAAGTACTTCTCTTATCCCCCCACCCATGACCATGTGAACTCTGGGAGATGAATGGCTAAAGTGCTACTGACATCTTTTTCTTCCTCTATCTACTGTTCTTTCTCTGAGCTTTCTCTGCTATAAGAGTTTGGCATCTCTTTTTGTCGTAAAGACTCTCGCCATCCTCTTAACTATTTTTGTGCCTAGTGGTACCAAACAAAATTGAAATTGTTTAAGCAACCCAACATCGTTTCAACCAAGGGTGTAGGGCGGGATTACTTGTTTATTCGAGATATTGGAAGAAAGGGGAGCATTTGAAAGCCATCGTTATATTTGCAATTCTCTTTGGTACCACTAGTAGTGCAGAAATTCCACACTTGGCCTTTAAGGGTGTTTTGCCCTAGTTTCGGGTTGGAGTCATTTGCTATGTGATGTTCAGTTTAAGTGGGAAGCAGACGTAAATTTAGATCAAATGCTATAATTGTGGTGTGTTAATGATGTAGACACTTTTCATCTGTCTCCATGTGTACAGGAAGTCCTTCTAAACCAACCCTCTTTTTCTTGCCAAAACCAGATTTTTGGTGTTTGCTGAATATTCCCTTCACATCCACTCACTGTCATTATCGCTCATCTGCTTGCACGTTCTCAAAACTTGAAATTGAAAAATTCAGGTCAGCAACAGATCAACTGTAGAATGATCGGTCATTGGTAGAATAATTGATGACGGAAATGGCTTTCTTTTTCGGATATCCGCTTCATTCATAGTTGATTCGTCAGATTGCAGGGTCACTGTTGAGAGGGGTCATGGTTTTTTTGTTTTTTTGTTTTTGTTGTTGTACAATTTCTGTGCCTTTTCCTGATCTGCTCCTAATGACTGGGAAACCCCATGGCTCCATTCAAAAAAATCCCCACGCCGTGCCCCGTCATCTGATCTGTGCGGTAGAGGTTCATGTGAATTTGGCAAAT